>JBBPBR010001081.1:12160-24566 GCA_037974775.1 Cicer pinnatifidum
GCTTATTCTTGTCCAATTAGGGTTTTTAACCAATCTTGTGCATCCAATAGGTGTGTTTGTGTCATTGGATGATCAATTAGGTCATTTTCGTCCTACCTAGACTTATTCTTGTCAAATTAGGGTTTTTAATCAATCTTGTGCATCCAATAGGTGTGTTTGTGTCATTGGATGATCAATTAGGTCATTTTCGTCCTACCTAGACTTATTCTTGTCAAATTAGGGTTTTTAATCAATCTTGTGCATCCAATAACTTTGTTTGTGTCATTGAATTAATATTTAGGTCATTTTCGTCCTCCCTAGGCATATTCTTGTCCAAATAGGGTTTTTAACCAATCTTGTGCATCCAATAGGTGTGTTTGTGTCATTGGATGATCAATTAGGTTATTTTCGTCCTTCCTAGGCTTACTCTTGTCCAATTAGGGTTTTTAAGCAATGTTGTGCATCCAATAAGTTCATTTGTGTCATTGGATTAACATTTAGGTCATTTTCGTCCTCCCTAGGCATATTCTTGTCCAATTAGGGTTTTTAACCAATCATGTGCATCCAATAGGTGTGTTTGTGTCGTTGGATGATCAATTAGGTCACATTGATCCTCCCTAGGCTTATTCTTGTCCAATTAGGGTTTTTAACCAATCTTGTGCATCCAATAAGTTCATTTGTGTCATTGGATTAACATTTAGGTCATTTTCGTCCTCCCTAGGCATATTCTTGTCCAATTAGGGTTTTTAACCAATCTTGTGCATCCAATAGGTGTGTTTGTGTCATTGGATGATCAATTAGGTCATTTTCGTCCTCCCTAGGCATATTCTTGTCCAATTAGGGTTTTTAACCAATCTTGTGCTTCCAATAGGTGTGTTCGTGTCATTGGATGATCAATTAGGTCATTTTCGTCCTCCCTAGGCTTATTCTTGTCCAATTAGGATTTTTAACCAATCTTGTGCATCCAATAAGTTTGTTTGTGTCATTGAATTAATATTTAGGTCATTTTCGTCCTCCCTAGGCATATTCTTGTCCAATTAGGGTTTTTAACCAATCTTGTGCATCCAATAGGTGTGTTTGTGTCATTGGATGATCAATTAGGTCATTTTCGTCCTCCCTAGGCTTATTCTTGTCCAATTAGGGTTTTTAACCAATCTTGTGCATCCAATAAGTTGAGTTGTGTCATTGGATTAACATTTAGGTCATTTTCATTCTCCCTAGGCTCATTCATGTCCAATTAGGTTTTTAACCAATCTTGTGCATCCAATAAGTTCATTTGTGTCATTGGATTCACATTTAGGTCATTTTCGTCCTCCCTAGGCATATTCTTGTCCAATTAGGGTTTTTAACCAATCTTGTGCATCCAATAGGTGTGTTTATCTCATTGGATGATCAATTAGGTCACTTTGATCCTCCCTAGGCATATTCTTGTCCAATTAGGGTTTTTAACCAATCTTGTGCATCCAATAGGTGTGTTTGTGTCATTGGATGATCAATTAGGTCATTTTCGTCCTCCCTAGGCATATTCTTGTCCAATTAGGGTTTTTAACCAATCTTGTGCATCCAATAGGTGTGTTTGTGTCATTGGATGATCAATTAGGTCATTTTCGTCCTTCCTAGGCTTATTCTTGTCCAATTAGGGTTTTTAACCAATCTTGTGCATCCAATAAATTGAGTTGTGTCATTGGATTAACATTTAGGTCATTTTCGTCCTCCCTAGGCTTATTCTTGTCCAATTAGGGTTTTTAACCAATCTTGTGCATCCAATAGGTGTGTTTGTGTCATTGGATGATCAATTAGGTCATTTTCGTCCTCCCTAGGCATATTCTTGTCCAATTAGGGTTTTTAACCAATCTTGTGCATCCAATAGGTGTGTTTGTGTCATTGGATGATCAATTAGGTCATTTTCGTCCTCCCTAGGCATATTCTTGTCCAATTAGGGTTTTTAACCAATCTTGTGCATCCAATAGGTGTGTTTTGTCATTGGATGATCAATTAGGTCATTATCGTCCTCCCTAGGCATATTCTTGTCCAATTAGGGTTTTTAACCAATCTTGTGCATCCAATAGGTGTGTTTGTGTCATTGGATGATCAATTAGGTCATTTTCGTCCTCCCTAGGCATATTCTTGTCCAATTAGGGTTTTTAACCAATCTTGTGTATCCAATAGGTGTGTTTGTGTCATTGGATGATCAATTAGGTCATCTTCGTCCTCCCTAGGCTTATTCTTGCCCAATTAGGGTTTTTAACCAATCTTGTGCATCCAATAAGTTGAGTTGTGTCATTGGATTAACATTTAGGTCATTTTCGTCCTCCCTAGGCTTATTCTTGTCCAATTAGGGTTTTTAACCAATCTTGTGCATCCAATAAGTTGAGTTGTGTCATTGGATTAACATTTAGGTCATTTTCGTCCTACCTAGGCTTATTCTTGTCCAATTAGGGTTTTTAACCAATTTTGTGCATCCAATAGGTGTGTTTGTGTAATTGGATGATCAATTAGGTCATTTTCGTCCTCCCTAGGCTTATTCTTGTCCAATTAGGGTTTTTAACCAATCTTGTGCATCCAATAGGTGTGTTTGTGTCATTGGATGATCAATTAGGTCATTTTCGTCCTCCCTAGGCATATTCTTGTCCAATTAGGGTTTTTAACCAATCTTGTGCATCCCATAAGTTTGTTTGTGTCATTGAATTAATATTTAGGTCATTTTAGTCCTCGCTAGGCATATTCTTGTCCAATTAGGGTTTTTTACCAATCTTGTGCATCCAATAGGTGTGTTTGTGTCATTGGATGATCAATTAGGTCATTTTCGTCCTCCCTAGGCTTATTCTTGTCCAATTTGGGTTTTTAACCAATCTTGTGCATCCAATAAGTTGAGTTGTGTCATTGGATTAACATTTAGGTCATTTTCGTCCTCCCTAGGCTTATTCTTGTCCAATTAGGGTTTTTAACCAATCTTGTGCATCCAATAGGTGTGTTTGTGTCATTGGATGATCAATTAGGTCATTTTCGTCCTCCCTAGGCATATTCTTGTCCAATTAGGGTTTTTAACCAATCTTGTGCATCCAATAGGTGTGTTTGTGTCATTGGATTATCAATTAGGTCATTTTCGTCCACCCTTGGCTTATTCTTGTCCAATAAGGGTTTTAACCGATCTTGTGCATCCAATAGGTGTGTTTGTGTCATTAGATGATCAATTAGGTCATTTTCGTCCTCCCTAGGCTTATTCTTGTCCAATTAAGGTTTTTAACCAATCTTGTGCGTCCAATAAGTTGAGTTGTGTCATTGGATTAACAATTAGGTCATTTTCGTCCTCCCTAGTCTTATTCTTGTCCAATTAGGGTTTTTAACCAATCTTGTGCATCCAATAGGTGTGTTTGTGTCATTGGATGATCGATTAGGTCATTTTCGTCCTACCTAGGCTTATTCTTGTCCAATTAAGGTTTTTAACCAATCTTGTGCATCCAATAAGTTGAGTTGTGTAATTGGATTAACATTTAGGTCATTTTCGTCCTCCCTATGCTTATTCTTGTCCAATTAGGGTTTTTAACGAATCTTGTGCATCCAATAAGTTCATTTGTGTCATTGGATTAACATTTATGTCATTTTCGTCCTCCCTAGGCATATTCTAGTCCAATTAGGGTTTTTAACCAATCTTGTGCATCCAATAGGTGTGTTTGTGTCATTGGATGATCAATTAGGTCATTTTCGTCCTCCCTAGGCTTATTCTTGTCCAATTAAGGTTTTTAACCAATCTTGTGCATCCAATCAGTTTGTTTGTGTCATTGAATTAATATTTAGGTCATTTTCGTCCTCCCTAGGCATATTCTTGTCCAATTAGGGTTTTTAACCAATCTTGTGCATCCAATAGGTGTGTTTGTGTCATTGGATGATCAATTAGGTCATTTTCGTCCTCCCTAGGCATATTCTTGTCCAATTAGGGTTTTTAACCAATCTTGTGCATTCAATAGGTGTGTTTGTGTCATTGGATGATTAATTAGGTCATTTTCGTCCTCCCTAGGCATATTCTTATCCAATTAGGGTTTTTAACCAATCTTGTGCATCCAATAGGTGTGTTTGTGTCATTGGATGATCAATTAGGTCATTTTCGTCCTTTCTATGCTTATTCTTGTCTAATTAGGATTTTTAACCAATCTTGTGCATCCAATAAGTTCATTTGTGTCATTGGATGATCAATTAGGTCATTTTCGTCCTCCCTAGGCATATTCTTGTCTAACTAGGGTTTTTAACCAATCTTGTGCATCCAATAAGTTCATTTGTGTCATTGGATGATCAATTAGGTCATTTTCGTCCTCACTAGGCTTATTCTTGTCCGATTAGGGTTTTTAACCAATCTTGTGCATCCAATAAGTGTGTTTGTGTCATTGGATGATCAATTAGGTCATTTTCGTCCTCCCTAGGCTTATTCTTGTCCAATTAGGGTTTTTAACCAATCTTGTGCATCCAATAAGTTCATTTGTGTCATTGGATTTACATTTAGGTCATTTTAGTCCTCCCTAGGCATATTCTTGTCCAATTAGGGTTTTTAACCAATCTTGTGCATCCAATAAGTGTGTTTGTGTCATTGGATGATCAATTAGGTCATTTTCGTCCTCCCTAGGCTTATTCTTGTCCAATTAGGGTTTTTAACCAATCTTGTGCATCCAATAAGTTCATTTGTGTCATTGGATTTACATTTAGGTCATTTTATTCCTCCCTAGGCATATTCTTGTCCAATTAGGGTTTTTAACCAATCTTGTGCATCCAATAGGTGTGTTTGTGTCATTGGATGATCAATTAGGTCATTTTCGTCCTCCCTAGGCATATTCTTGTCCAATTAGGGTTTTTAACCAATCTTGTGCATCCAATAAGTGTGTTTGTGGCATTGGATGATCAATTAGGTCATTTTCGTCCTCCCTAGGCTTATTCTTGTCCAATTAGGGTTTTTAACCAATCTTGTGCATCCAATAAGTTCATTTGTGTCATTGGATTAACATTTAGGTCATGTTCGTCCTCCCTAGGCATATTCTTGTCCAATTAGGGTTTTTAACCAATCTTGTGCTTCCAATTGGTGTGTTTGTGTCGTTGGATAATCAATTAGGTCATTTTCGTCCTCCCTAGGCTTATTCTTGTCCAATTAGGGTTTTTAACCAATCTTGTGCATCCAATAAGTTTGTTTGTGTCATTGAATTAATATTTAGGTCATTTTCGTCCTCCCTAGGCATATTCTTGTCCAATTAGGGTTTTTAACCAATCTTGTGCATCCAATAGGTGTGTTTGTGTCATTGGATGATCAATTAGGTCATTTTCGTCCTCCCTAGGCATATTCTTGTCCAATTAGGGTTTTTAACCAATCTTGTGCATCCAATAGGTGTGTTTGTGTCATTGGATGATCAATTAGGTCATTTACGTCCTCCCTAGGCCTATTCTTGTCAAATTAGGGTTTTTAACCAATCTTGTGCATCCAATAACTTTGTTTGTGTAATTGAATTAATATTTAGGTCATTTTCGTCCTCCCTAGGCATATTCTTGTCCAATTAGGGTTTTTAACCAATCTTGTGCATCCAATAGGTGTGTTTGTGTCATTGGATGATCAATTAGGTCATTTTCGTCCTCCCTAGGCATATTCTTGTCCAATTAGGGTTTTTAACCAATCTTGTGCATCCAATAGGTGTGTTTGTGTCATTGGATGATCAATTAGGTCATTTTTGTCCTCCCTAGGCTTATTCTTGTCTAATTAGGGTTTCTAACCAATCTTGTGCATCCAATAGGTGTGTTTGTGTCATTGGATGATCAATTAGGTCATTTTCGTCCTCCCTAGGCTTATTCTTGTCCAATTAGGGTTTTTAACCAATCTTGTGCATCCAATAACTTTGTTTGTGTCATTGGATGATCAATTAGGTCATTTTCGTCCTCCCTTGACTTATTCTTGTCAAATTAGGGTTTTTAACCAATCTTGTGCATCCAATAACTTTGTTTGTGTCATTGAATTAATATTTAGGTCATTTTCGTCCTCCCTAGGCATATTCTTTTCCAATTAGGGTTTTTAACCAATCTTGTGCATCCAATAGGTGTGTTTGTGTCATTGGATGATCAATTAGGTCGTTTTCGTCCTCCCTAGGCTTATTCTTGTCCAATTAGGGTTTTTAACCAATCTTGTGCATCCAATAGGTGTGTTTGTGTGATTGGATGATCAATTAAGGTCATTTTTGTCCTCCCTAGGCATATTCTTGTCCAATTAGGGTTTTTAACCAATCTTGTGCATCCAATAGGTGTGTTTGTGTCATTGGATGATCAATTTAGGTCATTTTCGTCCTCACTAGGCATATTCTTGTCCAATTAGGGTTTTTAACCAATCTTGTGCATCCAATAGGTGTGTTTGTGTCATTGGATGATCAATTAGGTCATTTTCGTCCTCCCTAGGCTTATTCTTGTCCAATTAGGGTTTTTAACCAATCTTGTGCATCCAATAGGTGTGTTTGTGTCATTGGATGATCAATTAGGTCGTTTTCGTCCTCCCTAGGCTTATTCTTGTCCAATTAGGGTTTTTAACCAATCTTGTGCATCCAATAGGTGTGTTTGTGTCATTGGGTGATCAATTAGGTCGTTTTCGTCCTCCCTAGGCTTATTCTTGTCCAATTAGGGTTTTTAACCAATCTTGTGCATCCAATAGGTGTGTTTGTGTCATTGGATGATCAATTAGGTCATTTTCGTCCTACCTACACTTATTCTTGTCAAATTAGGGTTTTTAATCAATCTTGTGCATCCAATAACTTTGTTTGTGTCATTGAATTAATATTTAGGTCATTTTCGTCCTCCCTAGGCATATTCTTGTCCAATTAGGGTTTTTAACCAATCTTGTGCATCCAATAGGTGTGTTTGTGTCATTAGATGATCAATTAGGTCATTTTCGTCCTACCTAGATTTATTCTTGTCAAATTAGGGTTTTTAATCAATCTTGTGCATCCAATAACTTTGTTTGTGTCATTGAATTAATATTTAGGTCATTTTCGTCCTCCCTAGGCATATTCTTGTCCAATTAGGGTTTTTAACCAATCTTGTGCATCCAATAGGTGTGTTTGTGTCATTGGATGATCAATTAGGTCGTTTTCGTCCTCCCTATGCTTATTCTTGTCCAATTAGGGTTTTTAACCAATCTTGTGCATCCAATAGGTGTGTTTGTGTCATTGGATGATCAATTAGGTCATTTTCGTCCTACCTAGACTTATTCTTGTCAAATTAGGGTTTTTAATCAATCTTGTGCATCCAATAACTTTGTTTGTGTCATTGAATTAATATTTAGGTCATTTTCGTCCTCCCTAGGCATATTCTTGTCCAATTAGGGTTTTTAACCAATCTTGTGCATCCAATAGGTGTGTTTGTGTCATTGGATGATCAATTAGGTCATTTTCGTCCTACCTAGACTTATTCTTGTCTAATTAAGGTTTTTAATCAATCTTGTGCATCCAATAACTTTGTTTGTGTCATTGAATTAATATTTAGGTCATTTTCGTCCTCCCTAGGCATATTCTTGTCCAATTAGGGTTTTTAACCAATCTTGTGCATCCAATAGGTGTGTTTGTGTCATTGGATGATCAATTAGGTTATTTTCGTCCTTCATAGGCTTACTCTTGTCCAATTAGGGTTTTTAACCGATGTTGTGCATCCAATAAGTTCATTTGTGTCATTGGATTAACATTTAGGTCATTTTCGTCCTCCATAGGCATATTCTTGTCCAATTAGGGTTTTTAACCAATCTTGTGCATCCAATAGGTGTGTTTGTGTCATTGGATGATCAATTAGGTCACATTGATCCTCCCTAGGCTTATTCTTGTCCAATTAGGGTTTTTAACCAATCTTGTGCATCCAATAAGTTCATTTGTGTCATTGGATTAACATTTAGGTCATTTTCGTCCTCTCTAGGCATATTCTTGTCCAATTAGGGTTTTTAACCAATCTTGTGCATCCAATAGGTGTGTTTGTGTCATTGGATGATCAATTTAGGTCATTTTTGTCCTCCCTAGGCATATTCTTGTCCAATTAGGGTTTTTAACCAATCTTGTGCATCCAATAGGTGTGTTTGTGTCATTGGATGATCAATTTAGGTCATTTTCGTCCTCCTTAGGCATATTCTTGTCCAATTAGGGTTTTTAACCAATCTTGTGCATCCAATAGGTGTGTTTGTGTCATTGGATGATCAATTTAGGTCATTTTCGTCCTCCTTAGGCATATTCTTGTCCAATTAGGGTTTTTAACCAATCTTGTGCATCCAATAGGTGTGTTTGTGTCATTGGATGATCAATTAGGTCGTTTTCGTCCTCCCTAGGCTTATTCTTGTCCAATTAGGGTTTTTAACCAATCTTGTGCATCCAATAGGTGTGTTTGTGTCATTGGATGATCAATTAGGTCGTTTTCGTCCTCCCTAGACTTATTCTTGTCAAATTAGGGTTTTTAATCAATCTTGTGCATCCAATAACTTTGTTTGTGTCATTGAATTAATATTTAGGTCATTTTCGTCCTCCCTAGGCATATTCTTGTCCAATTAGGGTTTTTAACCAATCTTGTGCATCCAATAGGTGTGTTTGTGTCATTGGATGATCAATTAGGTCATTTTCTTCCTACCTAGACTTATTCTTGTCAAATTAGGGTTTTTAATCAATCTTGTGCATCCAATAACTTTGTTTGTGTCATTGAATTAATATTTAGGTCATTTTCGTCCTCCCTAGGCATATTCTTGTCCAATTAGGGTTTTTAACCAATCTTGTGCATCCAATAGGTGTGTTTGTGTCATTGGATGATCAATTAGGTTATTTTCGTCCTTCCTAGGCTTACTCTTGTCCAATTAGGGTTTTTAACCAATGTTGTGCATCCAATAAGTTCATTTGTGTCATTGAATTAACATTTAGGTCATTTTCGTCCTCCCTAGGCATATTCTTTTCCAATTAGAGTTTTTAACCAATCTTGTGCATCCAATAGGTGTGTTTGTGTCATTGGATGATCAATTAGGTCATTTTCGTCCTCCTTAGGCTTAATCTTGTCCAATTAGGGTTTTTAACCAATCTTGTGCATCCAATAACTTTGTTTGTGTCATTGAATTAATATTTAGGTCATTTTCGTCCTCCCTAGGCATATTCTTGTCCAATTAGGGTTTTTAACCAATCTTGTGCATCCAATAGGTGTGTTTGTGTCATTGGATGATCAATTAGGTCATTTTCGTCCTCCCTAGGCTTATTCTTGTCCAATTAGGGTTTTTAACCAATCTTGTTCATCCAATAGGTGTGTTTGTGTCAATGGATGATCAATTAGGTCGTTTTCGTCGTCCCTAGGCTTATTCATGTCCAATTAGGGTTTTTAACCAATCTTGTGCATCCAATAGGTGTGTTTGTGTCATTGGATGATCAATTAGGTCATTTTCGTCCTACCTAGACTTATTCTTGTCAAATTAGGGTTTTTAATCAATCTTGTGCATCCAATAACTTTGTTTGTGTCATTGAATTAATATTTAGGTCATTTTCGTCCTCCCTAGGCATATTCTTGTCCAATTAGGGTTTTTAACCAATCTTGTGCATCCAATAGGTGTGTTTGTGTCATTGGATGATCAATTAGGTCATTTTCGTCCTCCCTAGGCTTATTCTTGTCCAATTAGGGTTTTTAACCAATCTTGTGCATCCGATAAGTTTGTTTGTGTCATTGAATTAATATTTAGGTCATTTTCGTCTTCCCTAGGCATATTCTTGTCCAATTAAAGTTTTAACCAATCTTGTGCATCCAATAACTTGAGTTGTGTCATTGGATTAACATTTAGGTCATTTTCGTCCTCCCTAGGCTTATTCTTGTCCAATTAGGGTTTTTAACCAATCTTGTGCATCCAATATGTGTGTTTGTGTCATTGGATGATCAATTAGGTCATTTTCGTCCTCTCTAGGCATATTATTGTCCAATTAGGGTTTTTAACCAATCTTGTGCATCCAATAGGTGTGTTTGTGTCATTGGATGATCAATTAGGTCATTTTCGTCCACCATAGGCTTATTCTTGTCCAATTAGAGTTTTTAACCAATCTTGTGCATCCAATAAGTAGAGTTGTGTCATTGGATTGACATTTAAGTCATTTTCGTCCTCCCTAGGCTAATTCTTGTCCAATTAGGGTTTTTAACCAATCTTGTGCATCCGATAAGTTTGTTTGTGTCATTGAATTAATATTTAGGTCATTTTCGTCCTCCCTAGGCATATTCTTGTCCAATTAGGGTTTTTAACCAATCTTGTGCATCCAATAGGTGTGTTTGTGTCATTGGATGATCAATTAGGTCATTTACGTCGTCCCTAGGCTTATTCTTGTCCAATTAGGGTTTTTAACCAATCTTGTGCATCCAATAACTTTGTTTGTGTCATTGAATTAATATTTAGGTCATTTTCGTCCTCCCTAGGCATATTCTTGTCCAATTAGGGTTTTTAACCAATCTTGTGCATCCAATAGGTGTGTTTGTGTCATTGGATGATCAATTAGGTCATTTACGTCCTCCCTAGGCTTATTCTTGTCTAATTAGGGTTTTTAACCAATCTTGTGCATCCAATAGGTGTGTTTGTGTCATTGGATGATCAATTAGGTCATTTTCGTCCTCCGTAGGCTTATTCTTGTCCAATTAGGGTTTTTAACCAATCTTGTGCATCCAATAAGTTTGTTTGTGTCATTGAATTAATATTTAGGTCATTTTCGTCCTCCCTAGGCATATTCTTGTCCAATTAGGGTTTTTAACCAATCTTGTGCATCCAATAGGTGTGTTTGTGTCATTGGATGATCAATTAAGTCATTTTCGTCTTCCCTAGGCATATTCTTGTCCAATTAGTGTTTTTAACCAATCTTGTGCATCCAATAGGTGTGTTTGTGTCATTGGATGATCAATTAGGTCATTCTGGTCCTCCCTAGGCTTATTCTTGTCCAATTAGGGTTTTTAACCAATCTTGTGCATCCAATAGGTGTGTTTGTGTCATTGGATGATCAATTAGGTCATTTTCGTCCTCCCTAGGCATATTCTTGTCCAATTAGGGTTTTTAACCAATCTTGTGCATCCAATAAGTTTGTTTGTGTCATTGAATTAATATTTAGGTCATTTTCGTCCTCCCAAGGCATATTCTTGTCCAATTAGGGTTTTTAACTAATCTTGTGCATCCAATAGGTGTGTTTGTGTCATTGGATGATCAATTAGGTCATTTTCGTCCTCCCTAGGCTTATTCTTGTCCAATTAGGGTTTTTAACCAATCTTGTGCATCCAATAGGTTAGTTTGTGTCATTGGATTAACATTTAGGTCATTTTCGTCCTCCCTAGGCTTATTCATGTCCAATTAGGGTTTTTAATCAATCTTGTGCATCCAATAAGTTTGTTTGTGTAATTGAATTAATATTTAGGTCATTTTCGTCCTCCCTAGGCATATTCTTGCCCAATTAGGGTTTTTAACCAATCTTGTACATCCAATAGGTGTGTTTGTGTCATTGGATGATCAATTAGGTCATTTTCGTCCTCCCTAGGCTTATTCTTGTCCAATTATGGTTTTTAACCAATCTTCTGCATCCAATAACTTTGTTTGTGTCATTGAATTAATATTTAGGTTATTTTCCTCCTCCCTAGGCATATTCTTGCCCAATTAGGGTTTTTAACCAATCTTGTGCATCCAATAGGTGTGTTTGTGTCATTGGATGATCAATTAGGTCATTTTCGTCCTACCTAGACTAATTCTTGTCAAATTAGGGTTTTTAATCAATCTTGTGCATCCAATAACTTTGTTTGTGTCATTGAATTAATATTTAGGTCATTTTTGTCCTCCCTAGGCATATTCTTGTCCAATTAGGGTTTTTAACCAATCTTGTGCATCCAATAGGTGTGTTTGTGTCATTGGATGATCAATTAGGTCATTTTCGTCCTCCCTAGGCATATTCTTGTCCAATTAGGGTTTTTAACCAATCTTGTGCATCCAATAGGTGTGTTTGTGTCATTGGATGATCAATCAGGTTATTTTCATCCTCCCTAGGCATATTCTTGTCCAATTAGGGTTTTTAACCAATCTTGTGCATCCAATAGGTGTGTTTGTGTCATTGGATGACCAATCAGGTCATTTTTGTCCTCCCTAGGGTTATTCTTGTCCAATTAGTGTTTTTAACCAATCTTGTGCATCCAATAGGTGTGTTTGTGGCAATGGATGATCAATTAGGTCATTTTCGTCCTCCCTAGGCTTATTCTTGTCCAATTAGGGTTTTTAACTAATCTTGTGCATCCAATAGGTGTGTTTGTGTCATTGGATGATCAATTAGGTCATTTTCGTCCTCCCTAGGCTTATTCTTGTCCAATTAGGGTTTTTAACCAATCTTGTGCATCCAATAGGTTAGTTTGTGTCATTGGATTAACATTTAGGTCATTTTCGTCCTCCCTAGGCATA
>JBBPBR010001082.1:0-30701 GCA_037974775.1 Cicer pinnatifidum
TAGGGTTTTTAACCAATCTTGTGCATCAAATAGGTGTGTTTGTGTCATTGGATGATCAATTAGGTCATTTTCGTCCTCCCTAGGCTTATTCTTGTCCAATTAGGGTTTTTAACCAATCTTGTGCATCCGATAAGTTTGTTTGTGTCATTGAATTAATATTTAGGTCATTTTCGTCCTCCCTAGGCATATTCTTGTCCAATTAGGGTTTTTAACCAATCTTGTGCATCCAATAGGCGTGTTTGTGTCATTGGATGATCAATTAGGTCATTTACGTCCTCCCTAGGCTTATTCTTGTCCAATTAAGGTTTTTAACCAATCTTGTGCATCCAATAACTTTGTTTGTGTCATTGAATTAATATTTAGGTCATTTTCGTCCTCCCTAGGCATATTCTTGTCCAATTAGGGTTTTTAACCAATCTTGTGCTTCCAATAAGCGTGTTTGTGTCATTGGATGATCAATTAGGTCATTTTCGTCCTCCCTAGGCATATTCTTGTCCAATTAGGGTTTTTAACCAATCTTGTGCATCCAATAGGTGTGTTTGTGTCATTGGACGATAAATTAGGTCATTTTCGTCCTCCCTAGACTTATTCTTGTCCAATTAGGGTTTTTAACCAATCTTGTGCATCCAATAGGTGTGTTTGTGTCATTGGATGATCAATTAGGTCATTTTCGTCCTCCCTAGGCTTATTCTTGTCCAATTAGGGTTTTTAACCAATCTTGTGCATCCGATAAGTTTGTTTGTGTCATTGAATTAATATTTAGGTCATTTTCGTCCTCCCTAGGCATATTCTTGTCCAATTTGGGTTTTTAACCAATCTTGTGCATCCAATAGGTGTGTTTGTGTCATTGGATGATCAATTAGGTAATTTTCGTCCTCCCTAGGCATATTCTTGTCCAATTAGGGTTTTTAACCAAACTTTTGTATCCAATAAGTTGAGTTGTGTCATTGGATTAACATTTAGGTCATTTTCGTCCTCCCTAGGCTTATTCTTGTCCAATTAGGGTTTTTAACCAATCTTGTGCATCCAATAGGTGTGTTTGTGTCATTGGATGATCAATTAGGTCATTTTCGTCCTCCATAGGCTTATTCTTGTCCAATTAGGGTTTTTAACCAATCTTGGGCATCCAATAAGTTGAGTTGTGTCATTGGATTAACATTTAGGTCATTTTCGTACTCCCTAGGCTTATTCTTGTCCAATTAGGGTTTTTAACCAATCTTGTGCATCCAATAGGTGTGTTTGTGTCATTGGATGATCAATTAGGTCATTTTCGTCATCCATAGGCTTATTCTTGTCCAATTAGGGTTTTTAACCAATCTTCTTCATCCAATAAGTTGAGTTGTGTCATTGGATTAATATTTAGGTCATTTTCGTCCTCCCTAGGTTTATTCTTGTCCAATTAGGGTTTTTAACCAATCTTGTGCATTCAATAAGTTCATTTGTGTCATTGGATTAATATTTAGGTCATTTTCGTCCTCCCTAGGCATATTCTTGTCCAATTAGGGTTTTTAACCAATCTTGTGCATCCAATAAGTTCATTTGTGTCATTGGATTAACATTTAGGTCATTTTCGTCCTCCCTAGGCATATTCTTGTCCAATTAGGGTTTTTAACCAATCTTTGGCATCCAATAGGTGTGTTTGTGTCATTGGATGATCAATTAGGTTATTTTCGTCCTCCCTAGGCTTATTCTTGTCCAATTAGGGTTTTTAACCAATCTTGTGCATCCAATAGGTGTGTTTGTGTCATTGGATGATCAATTAGGTCATTTTCGTCCTCCCTAGGCTTATTCTTGTCCAATTAGGGTTTTTAACCAATCTTGTGCATACAATAAGTTGAGTTGTGTCATTGGATTAACATTTAGGTCATTTTCGTCCTCCCTAGGCTTATTCTTGTCCAATTAGGGTTTTTAACCAATCTTGTGCATCCAATAGGTGTGTTTGTGTCATTGGATGATCAATTAGGTCATTTTCGTCCTCCATAGGCTTATTCTTGTCCAATTAGGGGTTTTAACCAATCTTTTGCATCCAATAAGTTGAGTTGTGTCATTGGATTAACATTTAGGTCATTTTCGTCCTCCCTAGGCTTATTCTTGTCCTATTAGGGTTTTTAACCAATCTTGTGCATCCAATAAGTTCATTTGTGTCATTGGATTAACATTTAGGTCATTTTCGTCCTCCCTAGGCATATTCTTGTCCAATTAGGGTTTTTAACCAATCTTGTGCATCCAATAGGTGTGTTTGTGTCATTGGATGATCAATTAGGTTATTTTCTTCCTCCCTAGGCTTATTCTTGTCCAATTAGGGTTTTTAACCAATCTTGTGCATCCAATAGGTGTGTTTGTGTCATTGGATGATCAATTAGGTCATTTTCGTCCTCCCTAGGCATATTCTTGTCCAATTAGGGTTTTTAACCAATCTTGTGCATCCAATAGGTGTGTTTGTGTCATTGGATGATCAATTAGGTCATTTTCGTCCTCCCTAGGCTTAGTCTTGTCCAATTACGGTTTTTAACCAATCTTGTGAATCCAATAGGTGTGTTTGTGTGATTGGATGATCAATTAGGTCATTTTCGTCCTCCCTAGGCTTATTCTTGTCCAATTAGGGTTTTTAACCAATCTTGTGCATCCAATAAGTTGAGTTGTGTCATTGGATTAACATTTAGGTCATTTTCGTCCTCCCTAGGCTTATTCTTGTCCAATTAGGGTTTTTAACCAATCTTGTGCATCCAATAGGTGTGTTTGTGTCATTGGATGATCAATTAGGTCATTTTCTTCCTCCCTAGGCTTATTCTTGTCCAATTAGGGTTTTTAACTAATCTTGTGCATCCAATAGGTGTGTTTGTGTCATTGGATGATCAATTAGGTCATTTTTGTCCTCCCTAGGCTTATTCTAGTCTAATTAGGGTTTTTAACCAACCTTGTGCATCCAATAGGTGTGTTTGTGTCGTTGGATGATCAATTAGGTCATTTTCGTCCTCTCTAGGCTTATTCTTGTCCAGTTAGGGTTTTTAACCAATCTTGTGCATCCAATAAGTTCATTTGTGTCATTGGATTAACATTTAGGTCATTTTCGTCCTCCCTAGGCATATTCTTGTCCAATTAGGGTTTTTAACCAATCTTGTGCATCCAATAGGTGTGTTTGTGTCATTGGATGATCAATTAGGTCATTTTCGTCCTCCCTAGGCTTATTCTTGTCCAATTAGGGTTTTTAACCAATCTTGTGCCTTCAATAGGTGTGTTTGTGCCATTGGATGAACATTTAGGTCATTTTCGTCCTCCCTAGGCATATTCTTGTCCAATTAGGGTTTTTAACCAATCTTGTGCATCCAATAGGTGTGTTTGTGTCATTGGATGATCAATTAGGTCATTTTCGTCCTCCCTAGGCTTATTCTTGTCCAATTAGGGTTTTTAACCAATCTTGTGCATCCAATAGGTGTGTTTGTGTCATTGGATGATCAATTAGGTCATATTCGTCCTCCCTAGGCTTATTCTTGTCCATTTATGGTTTTTAACCAATCTTGTGCATCCAATAGGTGTGTTTGTGTCATTGGATGATCACTTAGGTCATTTTCGTCCTCCCTAGGCTTATTCTTGTCCAATTAGGGTTTTTAACCGATCTTGTGCATCCAATAGGTGTGTTTGTGTCATTGGATGATCAATTAGGTCATTTTCGTCCTCCCTAGGCTTATTCTTGTCCAATTTGGGTTTTTAACCAATCTTGTGCATCCAATAAGTTGAGTTGTGTCATTGGATTAACATTTAGGTCATTTTCGTCCTCCCTAGGCATATTCTTGTCCAATTAGGGTTTTTAACCAATCTTGTGGATCCAATAGGTGTGTTAGTGTCATTGGATGATCAATTAGGTCATTTTCGTCCACCCTAGGCTTATTCTTGTCCAATTAGGGTTTTTAACCGATCTTGTGCATCCAATAGGTGTGTTTGTGTCATTGGATGTTCAATTAGGTAATTTTCGTCCTCCCGAGGCTTTTTCTTGTCCAATTAGGGTTTTTAACCAATCTTGTGCATCCAATAAGTTCATTTGTGTCATTGGATTAACATTTAGGTCATTTTCGTCCTCCCTAGGCATATTCTTGTCCAATTAGGGTTTTTAACCAATCTTGTGCATCCAATAGGTGTGTTTGTGTCATTGGATGATCAATTAGGTTATTTTCTTCCTCCCTAGTCATATTCTTGTCCAATTAGGGTTTTTAACTAATCTTGTGCATCCAATAAGTTCATTTGTGTCATTGGATGATCAATTAGGTCATTTTCGTCCTCCCTAGGCATATTCTTGTCCAATTAGGGTTTTTAACCAATCTTGTGCATCCAATACGTGTGTTTATGTCATTGGATGATCAATTAGGTCATTTTCGTCCTCCCTAGGCTTTTTCTTGTCCAATTAGGGTTTTTAACCAATCTTGTGCATCCAATAAGTTCATTTGTGTCATTGGATTAACATTTAGGTCATTTTCGTCCTCCCTAGGCATATTCTTGTCCAATTAGGGTTTTTAACCAATCTTGTGCATCCAATAGGTGTGTTTGTGTCATTGGATGATCAATTAGGTTATTTTCGTCCTCCCTAGGCTTATTCTTGTCCAATTAGGGTTTTTAACCAATCTTGTGCATCCAATAGGTGTGTTTGTGTCATTGGATGATCAATTAGGTCATTTTCGTCCTCCCTAGGCATATTCTTGTCCAATTAGGGTTTTTAACCAATCTTGTGCATCCAATAGGTGTGTTTGTGTTATTGGATGATCAATTATGTTATTTTCATCCTCCCTAGGCTTATTCTTGTCCAATTAGGGTTTTTAACCAATCTTGTGCATCCAATAGGTGTTTAACCAATCTTGTGCATCCAATAGGTGTGTTTGTGGCAATAGATGATCAATTAGGTCATTTTCGTCCTCCCTAGGCTTATTCTTGTCCAATTAGGGTTTTTAACCGATCTTGTGCATCCAATAGGTGCGTTTGTGTCATTGGATGATCAATTAGGTCATTTTCGTCCTCTCTAGGCATATTATTGTCCAATTATGGTTTTTAACCAATCTTGTGCATCCAATAGGTGTGTTTGTGTCATTGGATGATCAATTAGGTCATTTTCGTCCTCCCTAGGCTTATTCTTGTCCAATTAGGGTTTTTAACCAATCTTGTACATCCAATAGGTTCATTTGTGTCATTGGATTAACATTTAGGTCATTTTCGTCCTCCCTAGGCATATTCTTGTCCAATTAGGGTTTTTAACCAATCTTGTGCATCCAATAGGTGTGTTTGTGTCATTGGATGATCAATTAGGTCATTTTCGTCCTCCCTAGGCATATTCTTGTCCAATTAGGGTTTTTAACCAATCTTGTGCATCCAATAGGTGTGTTTGTGTCATTGGATGATCAATTAGGTCATTTTCGTCCTCCCTAGGCTTATTCTTGTCCAATAAGGGTTTTTAACCGATCTTGTGCATCCAATAGGTGTGTCTGTGTCATTGGATGATCAATTAGGTCATTTTCGTCCTCCCTAGACATATTCTTGTCCAATTGGGGTTTTTAACCAATCTTGTGCATCCAATAGGTGTGTTTGTGTCATTGGATGATCAATTAGGTCATTTTCGTCCTCCCTAGGCTTATTCTTGTCCAATTAGGGTTTTTAACCAATCTTGTGCATCCAATAAGTTGAGTTGTGTCATTGGATTAATATTTAGCTCATTTTCGTTCTCCCTACGCTTATTTTTGTCCAATTAGGGTTTTTAACCAATCTTGTGCATCCAATAGGTGTGTTTGTGTCATTGGATGATCAATTAGGTCATTTTCGTCCTCCCTAGGCATATTCTTGTCCAATTAGGGTTTTTAACCAATCTTGTGCATCCAATAGGTGTGTTTGTGTCATTGGATGATCAATTAGGTCATTTTCGTCCTCCCTAGGCATATTCTTGTCCAATTAGGGTTTTTAACCAATCTTGTGCATCCAATAGGTGTGTTTGTGTCATTGGATGATCAATTAGGTCATTTACGTCCTCCCTAGGCCTATTCTTGTCAAATTAGGGTTTTTAACCAATCTTGTGCATCCAATAACTTTGTTTGTGTAATTGAATTAATATTTAGGTCATTTTCGTCCTCCCTAGGCATATTCTTGTCCAATTAGGGTTTTTAACCAATCTTGTGCATCCAATAGGTGTGTTTGTGTCATTGGATGATCAATTAGGTCATTTTCGTCCTCCCTAGGCATATTCTTGTCCAATTAGGGTTTTTAACCAATCTTGTGCATCCAATAGGTGTGTTTGTGTCATTGGATGATCAATTAGGTCATTTTCGTCCTCCCTAGGCTTATTCTTGTCCAATTAGGGTTTTTAACCAATCTTGTGCATCCAATAAGTTCATTAGTGTCATTGGATGATCAATTAGGTCATTTTCGTCCTCCCTAGGCATATTATTATCCAATTAGGGTTTTTAACCAATCTTGTGCATCCAATAAGTTTGTTTGTGTCATTGAATTAATATTTAGGTCATTTTCGTCCTCCCTAGGCATATTCTTGTCCAATTAGGGTTTTTAACCAATCTTGTGCATCCAATAGGTGTGTTTGTGTCATTGGATGATCAATTAGGTCATTTTCGTCCTCCCTAGGCATATTCTTGTCCAATTAGGGTTTTTAACCAATCTTGTGCATCCAATAGGTGAGTTTGTGTCATTGGATGATCAATTAGGTCATTTTCGTCCTCCCTAGACTTATTCTTGTCCAATTAGGGTGTTTAACAAATCTTATGCATCCAATAACTTTGTTTGTGTCATTGAATTAATATTTAGGTCATTTTCGTCCTCCCTAGGCATATTCTTGTCCAATGAGGGTTTTTAACCAATCTTGTGCATCCAATAGGTGTGTTTGTGTCATTGGATGATCAATTTGGTTATTTTCGTCCTTCCTAGGCTTATTGTTGTCCAATTAGGGTTTTTAACCAATCTTGTGCATCCATTAAGTTCATTCGTGTCATTGGATTAACATTTAGGTCATTTTCGTCCTCCCTAGGCATATTCTTGTCCAATTAGGGTTTTTAACCAATCTTGTGCATCCAATAGGTGCATTTGTGTCATTGGATGATCAATTAGGTCAGTTTCGTCCTCACTAGGCTTATTCTTGTCCAATTAAGGTTTTTAACCAATCTTGTGCATCCAATAGGTGTGTTTGTGTCATTGGATGATCAATTAGGTCATTTTCGTCCTCCCTAGGCTTATTCTTGTCCAATTAGGGTTTTTAACCAATCTTGTGCATCCGATAACTTTGTTTGTGTCATTAAATTAATATTTAGGTCATTTTCGTCCTCCCTAGGCATATTCTTGTCCAATTAGGGTTTTTAACCAATCTTGTGCATCCAATAGGTGTGTTTGTGTCATTGGATGATCAATTAGGTCATTTTCGTCCTCCCTAGGCTTATTCTTGTCCAATTAGGGTTTTTAACCAATCTTGTGCATCCAATAAGTTTGTTTGTGTCATTGGATGATCAATTAGGTCATTTTCGTCCTCCCTAGGCATATTATTGTCCAATTAGGGTTTTTAACCAATCTTGTGCATCCAATAAGTTCATTTGTGTTATTGGATTAACATTTAGGTCATATTCGTCCTCCCTAGGCATATTCTTGTCCAATTAGGGTTTTTAACCAATCTTGTGCATCCAATAGGTGTGTTTGTGTCATTGGATGATCAATTAGGTCATTTTCGTCCTCCCTAGGCTTATTCTTGTCCAATTAGGGTTTTTAACCAATCTTGTGCATCCAATAAGTTCATTAGTGTCATTGGATGATCACTTAGGTCATTTTCGTCCTTCCTCGGCATGTTCTTGTCCAAGTAGGGTTTTTAACCAATCTTGTGCATCCAATAGGTGTGTTTGTGTCATTGGATAATCAATTAGGTCATTTTCGTCCTCCCTAGGCTTATTCTTGTCCAATTAGGGTTTTTAACCAATCTTGTGCACCCAATAACTTTGTTTGTGTCATTGAATTAATATTTAGGTCATTTTCGTCCTCCCTAGGTATATCCTTGTCCAATTAGGGTTTTTAACCAATCTTGAGCATCCAATAGGTGTGTTTGTGTCATTGGATGATCAATTAGGTCATTTTCGTCCTCACTAGGCTTATTCTTGTCCAATTAGGGTTTTTAACCAATCTTGTGCATCCAATAGGTGTGTTTGTGTCATTGGATGATCACTTAGGTCATTTTCGTTCTCCCTAGGCTTATTCTTGTCCAATTAGGGTTTTTAACCAATCTTGTGCATCCAATAAGTTCATTTGTGTTATTGGATTAACATTTAGGTCATATTCGTCCTCCCTAGGCATATTCTTGTCCAATTAGGGTTTTTAACCAATCTTGTGCATCCAATAGGTGTGTTTGTGTCATTGGATGATCAATTAGGTCATTTTCGTCCTCACTAAACTTATTCTTGTCCAATTAGGGTTTTTAACCAATCTTGTGCATCCAATAGGTGTGTTTGTGTCATTGGATGATCAATTAGGTCATTTTCGTCCTCCCTAGGCTTATTCTTGTCCAATTAGGGTTTTTAACCAATCTTGTGCATCCGATAAGTTTGTTTGTGTCATTGAATTAATATTTAGGTCATTTTCGTCCTCCTTAGGCATATTCTTGTCCAATTAGGGGTTTTAACCAATCTTGTGCAACCAATAGGTGTGTTTGTGTCATTGGATGATCAATTAGGTTATTTTCGTCCTCCCTTGGCTTATTCTTGTCCAATTAGGGTTTTTAACCAATCTTGTGCATCCAATAGGTGTGTTTGTGTCATTGGATGACCAATTAGGTCATTTTCGTCCTCCGTAGGCATATTCTTGTCCAATTAGGGTTTTTAACCAATCTTGTGCATCCAATAGGTGTGTTTGTGTCATTGGATGATCAATTAGGTCATTTTCGTCCTCCCTAGGCATATTATTGTCCAATTAGGGTTTTTAACCAATCTTGTGCATCCAATATGTTGAGTTGTGTCATTGGATTAACATTTAGGTCATTTTCGTCCTCCCTAGGCTTATTCTTGTCCAATTAGGGTTTTTAACCAATCTTGTGCATCCAATAGGTGTGTTTGTGTCATTGGATGATCAATTAGGTCATTTTCGTCCTCCCTAGGCTTATTCTTGTCCAATTAGGGTTTTTAACCAATCTTGTGCATCCGATAAGTTTGTTTGTGTCATTGAATTAATATTTAGGTCATTTTCGTCCTCCCTAGGCATATTCTTGTCCAATTTGGGTTTTTAAGCAATCTTGGGCATCCAATAGGTGTGTTTGTGTCATTGGATGATCAATTAGGTCATTTTCGTCCTCCCTAGGCATATTCTTGTCCAATTAGGGTTTTTAACCAATCTTGTGCATCCAATAGGTGTGTTTGTGTCATTGGATGATCAATTAGGTCATTTTCGTCCTCCCTAGGCTTATTCTTGTCCAATTAGGGTTTTTAACCAATCTTGTGCATCCGATAAATTTGTTTGTGTCATTGAATTAATATTTAGGTCATTTTCGTCCTCCCTAGGCATATTCTTGTCCAATTAGGGTTTTTAACCAATCTTGTGCATCTAATAAGTTCATTTGTGTTATTGGATTAACATTTAGGTCATATTCGTCCTTCTAGGCATATTCTTGTCCAATTAGGGTTTTTAACCAATCTTGTGCTTCCAATAGGTGTGTTTGTGTCATTGTATGATCAATTAGGTCATTTCCGTCCTCCCTAGGCATATTCTTGTCCAATTAGGGTTTTTAACCAATCTTGTGCATCCAATAGGTGTGTTTGTGTCATTGGATAATCAATTAGGTCATTTTCGTCCTCCCTAGGCTTATTCTTGTCCAATTAGGGTTTTTAACCAATCTTGTGCACCCAATAACTTTGTTTGTGTCATTGAATTAATATTTAGGTCATTTTCGTCCTCCCTAGGCATATCCTTGTCCAATTAGGGTTTTTAACCAATCTTGAGCATCCAATAGGTGTGTTTGTGTCATTGGATGATCAATTAGGTCATTTTCGTCCTCCCTAGGCATATTCTTGTCCAATTAGGGTTTTTAACCAATCTTGTGCATCCAATAGGTGTGTTTGTGTCATTGGATGATCAATTAGGTCATTTTCGTCCTCCCTAGGCTTATTCTTGTCCAATTAGGGTTTTTAACCAATCTTGTCCATCCAATAAGTTCATTAGTGTCATTGGATGATCACTTAGGTCATTTTCGTCCTTCCTCGGCATGTTCTTGTCCAAGTAGGGTTTTTAACCAATCTTGTGCATCCAATAGGTGTGTTTGTGTCATTGGATGATCAATTAGGTCATTTCCGTCCTCCCTAGGCTTATTCTTGTCCAATTAGGGTTTTTAACCAATCTTGTGCACCCAATAACTTTGTTTGTGTCATTGAATTAATATTTAGGTCATTTTCGTCCTCCCTAGGCATATCCTTGTCCAATTAGGGTTTTTAACCAATCTTGAGCATCCAATAGGTGTGTTTGTGTCATTGGATGATCAATTAGGTCATTTTCGTTCCCCCTAGGCTTATTCTTGTCCAATTAGGGTTTTTAACCAATCTTGTGCATCCAATAAGTTCATTTGTGTTATTGGATTAAGATTTAGGTCATATTCGTCCTCCCTAGGCATATTCTTGTCCAATTAGGGTTTTTAACCCATCTTGTGCATCCAATAGGTGTGTTTGTGTCATTGGATGATCAATTAGGTCATTTTCGTCCTCCCTAGGCTTATTCTTGTCCAATTAGGGTTTTTAACCAATCTTGTGCATCCAATAAGTTCATTAGTGTCATTGGATGATCAATTAGGTCATTTTTGTCCTCCCTATGCATTTTCTTGTCCTACTAGGGTTTTTAACCAATCTTGTGCATCCAATAGGTGTGTTTGTGTCATTGGATGATCAATTAGGTCATTTTCGTCCTCCCTAGGCTTATTCTTGTCCAATTAGGGTTTTTAACCAATCTTGTGCATCCAATAAGTTCATTTGTGTCATTGGATGATAAATTTGGTCATTTTCGTCCTCCATAGGCATATTCTTGTCCAACTAGGGTTTTAAACCAATCTTGTGCATCCAATAGGTGTGTTTGTGTCATTGGATGATCAATTAGGTCATTTTCGTCCTCCCTAGGCTTATTCTTGTCCAATTAGGGTTTTTAACCAATCTTGTGCATCCAATAGGTGTGTTTGTGTCATTGGATGATCAATTAGGTCATTTTCGTCCTCCCTAGGCTTATTCTTGTCCAATTAGGGTTTTTAACCAATCTTGTGCATCCAATAAGTTCATTTGTGTCATTGGATTAACATTTAGGTCATTTTCGTCCTCTCTAGGCATATTCTTGTCCAATTAGGGTTTTTAACCAATCTTGTGCATCCAATAAGTTCATTTGTGTCATTGGATTAACATTTAGGTCATTTTCGTCCTCCCTAGGCATATTCTTGTCCAATTAGGGTTTTTAACCAATCTTGTGCATCCAATAGGTGTGTTTGTGTCATTGGATGATCAATTAGGTTATTTTCTTCCTCCCGAGGCTTATTCTTGTCCAATTAGGGTTTTTAACCAATCTTGTGCATCCAATAGGTGTGTTTGTGTCATTGGATGATCAATTAGGTCATTTTCGTCCTCCCTAGGCATATTCTTGTCCAATTAGGGTTTTTAACCAATCTTGTGCATCCAATAGGTGTGTTTGTGTCATTGGATGATCAATTAGGTCATTTTCGTCCTCCCTAGGCTTATTCTTGTCCAGTTAGGGTTTATATCCAATCTTGTGCATCCAATAAGTTCATTTGTGTCATTGGATTAACATTTAGGTCATTTTCGTCCTCCCTAGGCATATTCTTGTCCAATTAGGGTTTTTAACCAATCTTGTGCATCCAATAGGTGTGTTTGTGTCATTGGATGATCAATTAGGTCATTTTCGTCCTCCCTAGGCTTATTCTTGTCCAATTAGGGTTTTTAACCAATCTTGTGAATCCAATAAGTTCATTTGTGTTATTGGATTAACATTTAGGTCATATTCGTCTTCCCTAGGCATATTCTTGTCCAATTAGGGTTTTTAACCAATCTTGTGCATCCAATAGGTGTGTTTGTGTCATTGGATGATCAATTAGGTCATTTTCGTCCTCCCTAGGCATATTCTTGTCCAATTAGGGTTTTTAACCAATCTTGTGCATCCAATAGGTGTGTTTGTGTCATTGGATGATCAATTAGGTCATTTTCGTCCTACCTAGGCATATTCTTGTCCAGTTAGGGTTTTTAACCAATCTTGTGCATCCAATAGGTGTGTTTGTGTCCTTGGATCATCAATTAGGTCATTTTCGTCCTCCCTAGGCTTATTCTTGTCCAATTAGGGTTTTTAACCAATCTTGTGCATCCAATAAGTTCATTAGTGTCATTGGATGATCAATTAGGTCATTTTCGTCCTCCCTAGGCATGTTCTTGTCCAACTAGGGTTTTTAACCAATCTTGTGCATCCAATAGGTGTGTTTGTGTCATTGGATGATCAATTAGGACATTTTCGTCCTCCCTAGGCTTATTCTTGTCCAATTAGGGTTTTTAACCAATCTTGTGCATCCAATAAGTTTGTTTGTGTCATTGAATTCATATTTAGGTCATTTTTGTCCTCCCTAGGCATATTCTTGTCCAATTAGGGTTTTTAACCAATCTTGTGCATCCAATAGGTGTGTTTGTGTCATTGGATGATCAATTAGGTCATTTTCGTTCTCCCTAGGCATATTCTAGTCCAATTAGGGTTTTTAACCAATCTTGTGCATCCAATAGGTGTGTTTGTGTCATTGGATGATCAATTAGGTCATTTTCGTCCTCCCTAGGCTTATTCTTGTCCAATTAGGGTTTTTAACCAATCTTGTGCATCCAATAAGTTCATTTGTGTTATTGGATTAACATTTAGGTCATATTCGTCCTCCCTAGTCATATTCTTGTCCAATTTGGGTTTTTAACCAATCTTGTGCATCCAATAGGTGTGTTTGTGTCATTGGATGATCAATTAGGTCATTTTCGTCCTCCCTAGGCATATTCTTGTCCAATTAGGGTTTTTAACCAATCTTGTGCATCCAATAGGTGTGTTTGTGTCATTGGATGATCACTTAGGTCATTTTCGTCCTCCCTAGGTAGGTTCTTGTCCAACTAGGGTTTTTAACCAATCTTGTGCATCCAATAGGTGTGTTTGTGTCATAGGATGATCAATTAGGTCATTTTTTGTCCTCCGTAGGCTTATTCTTGTCCAATTAGGGTTTTTAACCAATCTTGTGCATCCAATAAGTTCATTTGTGTTATTGGATTAACATTTAGGTCATATTCGTCCTCCCTAGTCATATTCTTGTCCAATTAGGGTTTTTAACCAATCTTGTGCATCCAATAGGTGTGTTTGTGTCATTGGATGATCAATTAGGTCATTTTCGTCCTCCCTAGGCTTATTCTTGTCCAATTAGGGTTTTTAACCAATCTTGTGCATCCAATAAGTTCATTTGTGTCATTGGATTAACATTTAGGTCATATCCGTCCTCCCTAGGCATATTCTTGTCCAATTAGGGTTTTTAACGAATCTTGTGCATCCAATAGGTGTGTTTGTGTCATTGGATGATCAATTAGGTCATTTTCGTCCTCCCTAGGCTTATTCTTGTCCAATTAGGGTTTTTAACCAATCTTGTGCATCCAATAAGTTGATTTGTGTCATTGGATTAGCATTTAGGTCATTTTCGTCCTCCCTAGGCTTATTCTAGTCCATTAGGGTTTTTAACCAATCTTGTGCATCCAATAGGTGTGTTTGTGTCATTGGATGATCAATTAGGTCATTTTCGTCCTCCCTAGGCTTATTCTTGTCCAATTAGGGTTTTTAACCAATCTTGTGCATCCAATAAGTTTGTTTGTGTCATTGAATTAATATTTAGGTCATTTTCGTCCTCCCAAGGTATATTCTTGTCCAATTAGGGTTTTTAACCAATCTTGTGCATCCAATAAGTTCATTTGTGTCATTGGATTAACATTTAGGTCATTTTCGTCCTCCCTAGGCATATTCTTGTCCAATTAGGGTTTTTAACCAATCTTGTGCATCCAATAGGTGTGTTTGTGTCATTGGATGATCAATTAGGTCATTTTCGTCCTCCCTAGGCATATTCTTGTCCAGTTAGGGTTTTTAACCAATCTTGTGCATCCAATAGGTGTGTTTACGTCATTGGATGATCAATTAGGTCATTTTCGTCCTCCCTAGGCTTATTCTTGTCCAATTAGGGTTTTTAAGCAATCTTGATCATCCAATAAGTTCATTTGTGTCATTGGATTAACATTTAGGTCATTTTCGTCCTCCCTAGGCATATTCTTGTCCAATTAGGGTTTTTAACCAATCTTGTGCATCCAATAGGTGTGTTTGTGTCATTGGATGATCAATTAGGTCATTTTCGTCCTCCCTAGGCTTATTATTGTCCAATTAGGGTTTTTAACCAATCTTGTGCATCCAATAAGTTAATTTGTGTCATTGGATGATCAATTAGGTCATTTTCGTACTCCCTAGGCATATTCTTGTCCAGTTAGGGTTTTTAACCAATCTTGTGCATCCAATAGGTGTGTTTGTGTCATTAGATGATCAATTAGGTCATTTTCGTCCTCCCTATGCTTATTCTTGTCCAATTAGGGTTTTTAAGCAATCTTGATCATCCAATAAGTTCATTTGTGTCATTGGATTAACATTTAGGTCATTTTCGTCCTCCCTAGGCATATTCTTGTCCAATTAGGGTTTTTAACCAATCTTGTGCATCCAATAGGTGTGTTTGTGTCATTGGATGATCAATTAGGTCATTTTCGTCCTCCCTAGGCTTATTCTTGTCCAATTAGGGTTTTTAATCAATCTTGTGCATCCAATAACTTGAGTTGTGTCATTGGATTAACATTTAGGTCATTTTCGTCCTACCTAGGCTTATTCTTGTCCAATTAGGGTTTTTAACCAATCTTGTGCATCCAATAAGTTGAGTTGTGTCATTGGATTAACATTTAGGTCATTTTCGTCCTCCCTAGGCATATTCTTGTCCAATTAGGGTTTTTAACCAATCTTGTGCATCCAATAAGTTCATTTGTGTCATCGGATGATCAATTAGGTCATTTTCGTCCTCCCTAGGCTTATTCTTGTCCAATTAGGGTTTTTAACCAATCTTGTGCATCCAATAAGTTCATTTGTGTCATTGGATTAACATTTAGGTCATATCCGTCCTCCCTAGGCATATTCTTGTCCAATTAGGGTTTTTAATAAATCTTGTGCATCCAATAGGTGTGTTTGTGTCATTGGATGATCAATTAGGTCATTTTCGTTCTCCCTAGGCTTATTCTTGTCCAATTAGGGTTTTTAACCAATCTTGTGCATCCAATAAGTTCATTTGTGTTATTGGATTAACATTTAGGTCATATTCGTCCTCCCTAGCCATATTCATGTCCAATTAGGGTTTTTAACCAATCTTGTGCATCCAATAAGTGTGTTTGTGTCATTGGATGATCAATTAGGTCATTTTCGTCCTCCCTAGGCATATTCTTGTCCAATTAGTGTTTTTAACCAATCTTGTGCATCCAATAGGTGTGTTTGTGTCCTTGGATGATCAATTAGGTCATTTTCGTCCTCCCTAGGCTTATTCTTGTCCAATTAGGGTTTTTAACCAATCTTGTGCATCCAATAAGTTCATTAGTGTCATTGGATGATCACTTAGGTCATTTTCGTCCTCCCTAGGCAGGTTCTTGTCCAACTAGGGTTTTTAACCAATCTTGTGCATCCAATAGGTGTGTTTGTGTCATTGGATGATCAATTAGGTCATTTTCGTTCTCCCTAGGCTTATTCTTGTCCAATTAGGGTTTTTAACCAATCTTGTGCATCCAATAGGTGTGTTTGTGTCATTGGATAATCAATTTAGGTCATTTTCGTCCTCCCTAGGCATATTCTTGTCGAATTAGGGTTTTTAACCAATCTTGTGCATCCAATAGGTGTGTTTGTGGCAATGGATGATCGATTAGGTCATTTTCGTCCTCCCTAGGCTTATTCTTGTCCAATTAGGGTTTTTAACCAATCTTGTGCATCCAATAGGTGTGTTTGTGTCATTGGATGATCAATTAGGTCATTTTCGTCCTCCCTAGGCTTATTCTTGTCCAATTAGGGTTTTTAACCAATCTTGTGCATCCAATAGGTGTGTTTGTGTTATTGGATGATCAATTAGGTCATTTTCATCCTCCCTAGGCTTATTCTTGTCCAATTAGGGTTTTTAACCAATCTTGTACATCCAATAGGTGTGTTTGTGTCATTGGATGATCAATTAGGTCATTTTCGTCCTCCCTAGGCATATTCTTGTCCAATTAGGGTTTTTAACCAATCTTGTGCATCCAATAGGTGTGTTTGTGTCATTGGATGATCAATTAGGTCATTTTCGTCCTCCCTTTGCTTATTCTTGTCCAATTATGGTTTTTAACCAATCTTGTGCATCCAATAGGTGTGTTTGTGTCATTGGATGATCAATTAGGTCATTTTCGTCCTCCCTAGGCATATTCTTGTCCAATTAGGGTTTTTAACCAATCTTGTGCATCCAATAGGTGTGTTTGTGTCATTGGATGATCAATTAGGTCATTTTCGTCCTCCCTAGGCTTATTCTTGTCCAATTAGGGTTTTTAACCAATCTTGTGCATCCAATAAGTTTGTTTGTGTCATTGAATTAATATTTAGGTCATTTTCGTCCTCCCAAGGTATATTCTTGTCCAATTAGGGTTTTTAACCAATCTTGTGCATCCAATAAGTTCATTTGTGTCATTGGATTAACATTTAGGTCATTTTCGTCCTCCCTAGGCATATTCTTGTCCAATTAGGGTTTTTAACCAATCTTGTGCATCCAATAGGTGTGTTTGTGTCATTGGATGATCAATTAGGTCATTTTCGTCCTCCCTAGGCATATTCTTGTCCAGTTAGGGTTTTTAACCAATCTTGTGCATCCAATAGGTGTGTTTACGTCATTGGATGATCAATTAGGTCATTTTCGTCCTCCCTAGGCTTATTCTTGTCCAATTAGGGTTTTTAAGCAATCTTGATCATCCAATAAGTTCATTTGTGTCATTGGATTAACATTTAGGTCATTTTCGTCCTCCCTAGGCATATTCTTGTCCAATTAGGGTTTTTAACCAATCTTGTGCATCCAATAGGTGTGTTTGTGTCATTGGATGATCAATTAGGTCATTTTCGTCCTCCCTAGGCTTATTATTGTCCAATTAGGGTTTTTAACCAATCTTGTGCATCCAATAAGTTAATTTGTGTCATTGGATGATCAATTAGGTCATTTTCGTACTCCCTAGGCATATTCTTGTCCAGTTAGGGTTTTTAACCAATCTTGTGCATCCAATAGGTGTGTTTGTGTCATTAGATGATCAATTAGGTCATTTTCGTCCTCCCTATGCTTATTCTTGTCCAATTAGGGTTTTTAAGCAATCTTGATCATCCAATAAGTTCATTTGTGTCATTGGATTAACATTTAGGTCATTTTCGTCCTCCCTAGGCATATTCTTGTCCAATTAGGGTTTTTAACCAATCTTGTGCATCCAATAGGTGTGTTTGTGTCATTGGATGATCAATTAGGTCATTTTCGTCCTCCCTAGGCTTATTCTTGTCCAATTAGGGTTTTTAATCAATCTTGTGCATCCAATAACTTGAGTTGTGTCATTGGATTAACATTTAGGTCATTTTCGTCCTACCTAGGCTTATTCTTGTCCAATTAGGGTTTTTAACCAATCTTGTGCATCCAATAAGTTGAGTTGTGTCATTGGATTAACATTTAGGTCATTTTCGTCCTCCCTAGGCATATTCTTGTCCAATTAGGGTTTTTAACCAATCTTGTGCATCCAATAAGTTCATTTGTGTCATCGGATGATCAATTAGGTCATTTTCGTCCTCCCTAGGCTTATTCTTGTCCAATTAGGGTTTTTAACCAATCTTGTGCATCCAATAAGTTCATTTGTGTCATTGGATTAACATTTAGGTCATATCCGTCCTCCCTAGGCATATTCTTGTCCAATTAGGGTTTTTAATAAATCTTGTGCATCCAATAGGTGTGTTTGTGTCATTGGATGATCAATTAGGTCATTTTCGTTCTCCCTAGGCTTATTCTTGTCTAATTAGGGTTTTTAACCAATCTTGTGCATCCAATAAGTTCATTTGTGTTATTGGATTAACATTTAGGTCATATTCGTCCTCCCTAGGCATATTCTTGTCCAATTAGCGTTTTTAACCAATCTTGTGCATCCAATAGGTGTGTTTGTGTCATTGGATGATCAATTAGGTCATTTTTGTCCTCCCTAGGCTTATTCTTGTCCAATTAGGGTTTTTAACCAATCTTGTGCATATCAATTAGGTCATTTTCGTCCCCCCTAGGCTTATTCTTGTCCAATTAGGGTTTTTAACCAATCTTGTGCATCCAATAAGTTCAATAGTGTCATTGGATGATCACTTAGGTTATTTTCGTCCTCCATATGCTGTTGTTGTCCAACTATGGTTTTTAACCAATCTTGTGCTTCCATTTGTGTCATTGGATGATCAATTAGGTCATTTTCGTTCTCCCTAGGCTTATTCTTGTCCAATTAGGGTTTTTGACCAATCTTGTGCATCCAATAAGTTCATTTGTGTTATTGGATTAACATTAAGGTCATATTCGTCCTCCCTAGGCATATTCTTTTCCAATTAGGGTTTTTAACCAATCTTGTGCATCCAATAGGTGTGTTTGTGTCATTGGATGATCAATTAGGTCATTTTCGTCCTCCCTAGGCATATTCTTGTCCAATTAGGGTTTTTAACCAATCTTGTGCATCCAATAGGTGTGTTTGTGTCATTGGATGATCAATTAGGTCATTTTCGTCCTCCCTAGGCTTATTCTTGTCCAATTAGGGTTTTTAACCAATCTTGTGCATCCAATAAGTTCATTTGTGTCATTGGATGATCAATTAGGTCATTTTCGTCCTTCCTAGGCATATTCTTGTCCAATTATGGTTTTTAACCAATCTTGTGCATCCAATAGGTGTGTTTGTGTCATTGGATGATCAATCAGGTCATTTTCATCCTCCCAAGGCTTATTCTTGTCCAATTAGGGTTTTTCACCAATCTTGTGCATCCAATAAGTTCATTTGTGTCATTGGATTAACATTTAGGTCATTTTCGTCCTCCCTAGGCATATTCTTGTCCAATTAGGGTTTTTAACCAATCTTGTGCATCCAATAGGTGTGTTTGTGTCATTGGATGATCAATTAGGTCATTTTCGTCCTCCCTAGGCTTATTCTTGTCCAATTAGGGTTTTTAACCAATCTTGTGCATCCAATAAGTTCATTTGTGTCATTGGATGATCAATTATGTCATTTTCGTCCTCCCTAGGCATATTCTTGTCCAACTAGGGTTTTTAACCAATCTTGTGCTTCCAACAGGTATGTTTGTGTCATTGGATGATCAATTAGGTCATTTTCGTCCTTCCTAGGCTTATTCTTGTCCAATTAGGGTTTTTAACCAATCTTGTGCATCCAATAAGTTCATTTGTGTCATTGGATTAACATTTAGGTCATTTTCGTCCTCCCTAGGCATATTCTTGTCCAATTAGGGTTTTTAACCAATCTTGTGCATCCAATAGGTGTGTTTGTGTCATTGGATGATCAATTAGGTCATTTTCGTCCTCCCTAGGCTTATTCTTGTCCAATTAGGGTTTTTAACCAATCTTGTGCATCCAATAAGTTGAGTTGTGACATTGGATTAACATTTAGGTCATTTTCGTCCTCCCTAAACTTATTCTTGTCCAATTAGGGTTTTTAACAAATCTATTACATCCAATAAGTTCATTTGTGTCATTGGATTAACATTTAGGTCATTTTCGTCCTCCCTAGGCATATTCTTGTCCAATTAGGGTTTTTAACCAATCTTGTGCATCCAATAGGTGTGTTTGTGTCATTGGATGATCAATTAGGTCATTTTCGTCCTCCCTAGGCATATTCTTGTCCAATTAGGGTTTTTAACCAATCTTGTGCATCCAATAGGTGAGTTTGTGTCATTGGATGATCAATTAGGTCATTTTCGTCCTCCCTTGGCTTATTCTTGTCCAATAAGGGTTTTAACCGATCTTGTGCATCCAATAGGTGTGTTTGTTTCATTGGATGATCAATTAGGTCATTTTCGTCCTCCCTAGGCTTATTCTTGTCCAATTAGGGTTTTTAACCAATCTTGTGCGTCCAATAAGTTGAGTTGTGTCATTGGATTAACAATTAGGTCATTTTCGTCCTCCCTAGTCTTATTCTTGTCCAATTAGGGTTTTTAACCAATCTTGTGCATCCAATAGGTGTGTTTGTGTCATTGGATGATCGATTAGGTCATTTTCGTCCTACCTAGGCTTATTCTTGTCCAATTAAGGTTTTTAACCAATCTTGTGCATCCAATAAGTTGAGTTGTGTAATTGGATTAACATTTAGGTCATTTTCGTCCTACCTAGGCTTATTCTTGTCCAATTAAGGTTTTTAACCAATCTTGTGCATCCAATAAGTTGAGTTGTGTAATTGGATTAACATTTATGTCATTTTCGTCCTCCCTAGGCATATTCTAGTCCAATTAGGGTTTTTAACCAATCTTGTGCATCCAATAGGTGTGTTTGTGCCATTGGATGATCAATTCGGTTATTTTCGTCCTCCCTAGGCTTATTCTTGTCCAATTAGGGTTTTTAACTAATCTTGTGCATCCAATAAGTTCACTTGTGTCACTGGATGATCAATTAGGTCATTTTCGTCCTCCCTAGGATTATTCTTGTCCAATTAGGGTTTTTAACCAATCTTGTGCATCCGATAAGTTTGTTTGTGTAATTGAATTAATATTTAGGTCATTTTCGTCCTCCCTAGGCATATTCTTGTCCAATTATGGTTTTTAACAAATCTTGTGCATCCAATAGGCGTGTTTGTGTCATTGGATGATCAATTAGGTCATTTACGTCCTCCCTAGGCTTATTCTTGTCCAATTAGGGTTTTTAACCAATCTTGTGCATCCAATAACTTTGTTTGTGTCATTGAATTAATATTTAGGTCATTTTCGTCCTCCCTAGGCATATTCTTGTCCAATTAGGGTTTTTAAACAATCTTGTGCATCCAATAGGTGTGTTTGTGTCATTGGATGATCAATTAGATCATTTTCGTCCTCCCTAGGCTTATTCTTGTCAAATTAGGATTTTTAACCAATCTTGTGCATCCAATAGGTGTGTTTGTGTCATTGGATGATCAATTAGGTCATTTTCGTCCTCCCTAGGCTTATTCTTGTCCAATTAGGGTTTTTAACCAATCTTGTGCATCCAATAGGTGTGTTTGTGTCATTGGATGATCAATTAGGTCATTTTCGTCCTCCCTAGACTTATTCTTGTCCATTTAGGGTTTTTAACCAATCTTGTGCATCCAATAGGTGTGTTTGTGTCATTGGATGATCAATTAGGTCATTTTCGTCCTCCTTAGGCTTATTCTTGTCCAATTAGGGTTTTTAGCCAAACTTGTGCATCCAATAAGTTCATTTGTGTCATTGGATTAACATTTAGGTCATTTTCGTCCTCCCTAGGCATATTCTTGTCCAATTAGGGTTTTTAACCAATCTTTTGCATCGAATAAGTGTGTTTGTGACATTGGATGATCAATTAGGTCATTTTCGTCCTCCATAGGCTTATTCTTGTCCAATTAGGGTTTTTAACCATCTTGTGCATCCAATAACTTTGTTTGTGTCATTGAATTAATATTTAGGTCATTTTCCTCCTCCCTAGGCATATTCTTGTCCAATTAGGGTTTTTAACCAATCTTGTGCACCCAATAGGTGTGTTTGTGTCATTGGATGATCAATTAGGTCATTTTCGTTCTCCCTAGGCTTATTCTTGTCCAATTAGGGTTTTTAACCAATCTTGTGCATCCAATAGCTGTGTTTGTGTCATTGGATGATCAACTAGGTCATTTTCGTCCTCCCTAGGCATATTCTTGTCCAATTAGGGTTTTTAACCAATCTTGTGCTTCCAATAGGCGTGTTTGTGTCATTGGATGATCAATTAGGTCATTTTCGTCCTCCCTAGGCATATTCTTGTCCAATTAGGGTTTTTAACCAATCTTGTGCATCCAATAGGTGTGTTTGTGTCATTGGATGATCAATTAGGTCATTTTCGTCCTCCCTAGGCATATTCTTGTCCAATTAGGGTTTTTAACCAATCTTGTGCATCCAATAGGTGTGTTTGTGTCATTGGATGATCAATTAGGTTATTTTCGTCCTCCCTAAGCATATTCTTGTCCAATTAGGCTTTTTAACTAATCTTGTGCATCCAATACGTTCATTTGTGTCATTGGATGATCAATTAGGTCATTTTCGTCCTCCCTAGGCATATTCTTGTCCAATTAGGGTTTTTAACCAATCTTGTGCATCCAATAGGTGTGTTTGTGTCATTGGATGATCAATTAGGTCATTTTCGTCCTCCCTAGGCTTATTCTTGTCCCATTAGGGTTTTTAACCGATCTTGTGCATCCAATAGGTGTGTTTGTGTCATTGGATGATTAATTTGGTCATTTTCGTCCTCCCTAGGCAAATTCTTGTCCAATTAGGGTTTTTAACCAATCTTGTGCATCCAATAGGTGTGTTTGTGTCATTGGATGATCAATTAGGTTATTTTCGTCCTCCCTAGGCATATTCTTGTCCAATTAGGGTTTTTAACTAATCTTGTGCATCCAATACGTTCATTTGTGTAATTGGATGATCAATTAGGTCATTTTCGTCCTCCCTAGGCACATTCTTGTCCAATTAGGGTTTTAAAGCAATCTTGTGCATCCAATAGGTGTGTTTGTGTCATTGGATGATCAATTAGGTCATTTTCGTCCTCCCTAGGCATATTCTTGTCCAATTAGGGTTTTTAACCAATCTTGTGCATCCAATAGGTGTGTTTGTGTCATTGGATGATCAATTAGGTCCTTTTCGTCCTCCCTAGGCATATTCTTGTCCAATTAGGGTTTTTAACCAATCTTGTGCATCCAATAGGTGTGTTTGTGTCATTGGATGATCAATTAGGTTATTTTCGTCCTCCCTAGGCATATTCTTGTCTAATTAGGGTTTTTAACTAATCTTGTGCATCCAATACGTTCATTTGTGTCATCGGATAATCAATTAGGTCATTTTCGTCCTCCCTAGGCATATTCTTGTCCAATTAGGGTTTTAAACCAATCTTGTGCATCCAATAGGTGTGTTTGTGTCATTGGATGATCAATTAGGTCATTTTCGTCCTCCCTAGGCATATTCTTGTCCAATTAGGGTTTTTAACCAATCTTGTGCATCCAATAGGTGTGTTTGTGTCATTGGATGATCAATTAGGTCATTTTCGTCCTCCCTAGGCATATTCTTGTCCAATTAGGGTTTTTAACCAATCTTGTGCATCCAATAGGTGTGTTTGTGTCATTGGATGATCAATTAGGTCATTTTCGTCCTCCATAGGCTTATTCTTGTCCAATAAGAGTTTTTAACCAATCTTCTGCATCCAATAAGTTGAGTTGTGTCATTGGATTAACATTTAGGTCATTTTCGTCCTCCCTAGGCTTATTCTTGTCCAATTAGGGTTTTTAACCAATCTTGTGCATCCAATAAGTTGAGTTGTGTCATTGGATTAACATTTAGGTCATTTTCGTCCTCCCTAGGCTTATTCTTGTCCAATTAGGGTTTTTAACCAATCCTGTGCATCCAATAGGTGTGTTTGTGTCATTGGATGATCAATTAGGTCATTTTCGTCCTCCATAGGCTTATTCTTGTCCAATTAGGGTTTTTAACCAATCTTGTGCATCCAATAAGTTGAGTTGTGTCATTGGATTAACATTTAGGTCATTTTCGTCCTCCCTAGGCTTATTCTTGTCCAATTAGGGTTTTTAACCAATCTTGTGCATCCAATAAGTTCATTTGTGTCATTGGATTAACATTTATGTCGTTTTCGTCCTCCCTAGGCATATTCTTGTCCAATTAGGGTTTTTAACCAATCTTGTGCATCCAATAGGTGTGTTTGTGTCATTGGATGATCAATTAGGTAATTTTCGTCCTCCCTAGGCTTATTCTGGTCCAAATAGGGTTTTTAACCAATCTTGTGCATCCAATAGGTGTGTTTGTGTCATTGGATGATCAATTAGGTCATTTTCGTCCTCCCTAGGCATATTCTTGTCCAATTAGTGTTTTTAACCAATCTTGTGCATCCAATAGGTGTGTTTGTGTCATTGGATGATCAATTAGGTTATTTTCGTCCTCCCTAGGCTTATTCTTGTCCAATTAGGGTTTTTAACCAATCTTGTGCATCCAATAAGTGGAGTTGTGTCATTGGATGAACATTTAGGTCATTTTCGTCCTCCCTAGGCATATTCTTGTCCAATTAGGGTTTTTAACCAATCTTGTGCATCCAATAGGTGTGTTTGTGTCATTGGATGATCAATTAGGTCATTTTCGTCCTCCCTAGGCATATTCTTGTCCAATTAGGGTTTTTAACCAATCTTGTGCATCCAATAAGTTCATTTGTGTCATTGGATTAACATTTAGGTCATTTTCGTCCTCCCTAGGCATATTCTTGTCCAATTAGAGTTTTAGACCAATCTTGGGCATCCAATAGGTGTGTTTGTGTGTTTGGATGATCGATTAGGTTATTTTTGTCCTCCCTAGGCTTATTCTTGTCCAATTAGGGTTTTTAACCAATCTTGTGCATCCGATAAGTTTGTTTGTGTCATTGAATTAATATTTAGGTCATTTTCGTCCTCCCTAGGCATATTCTTGTCCAATTAGGGTTTTTAACCAATCTTGTGCATCCAATAGGTGTGTTTGTGTCATTGGATGATCAATTAGGTCATTTTCGTCCTCCCTAGGCATATTCTTGTCCAATTAGGGTTTTTAACCAATCTTGTGCATCCAATAAGTTCATTTGTGTCATTGGATGATTAATTAGGTCATTTTCGTCCTCCTAGGCATGTTCTTGTCAAATTTGGGTTTTTAACCAATCTTGTGCATGCAATAAGTTGAGTTGTGTCATTGGATTAACATTTAGGTCATTTTCGTCCTCCCTAGGCATATTCTGGTCCAATTAGGGTTTTTAACCAATCTTGTGCATCCAATAGGTGTGTTTGTGTCATTGGATGATCAATTAGGTCATTTTCGTCCTCCCTAGGCATATTCTAGTCCAATTAGGGTTTTTAACGAATCTTGTGCATCCAATTGGTGTGTTTTTGTCATTGGATGATCAATTAGGTCATTTTCGTCCTCCCTAGGCTTATTCTTGTCCAATTAGGGTTTTTAACCAATCTTGTGTATCCAATAGGTGTGTTTGTGTCATTGGCTGATCAATTAGGTTATTTTCGTCCTCCCTAGGCTTATTCTTGTCCAATTAGGGTTTTTAACCAATCTTGTGCATCCAATAAGTTGAGTTGTGTCATTGGATTAACATTTAGGTCATTTTCGTCCTCCCTAGGCTTATTCTTGTCCAATTAGGGTTTTTAACAAATCTTGGGCATCCAATAAGTTGAGTTGTGTCATTCGATTAACATTTATGTCATTTTCGTCCTCCCTAGGCTTATTCTTGTCCAATTAGGGTTTTTAACCAATCTTGTGCATCCAATAGGTGTGTTTGTGTCATTGGATGATCAATTAGGTCATTTTCGTCCTCCCTAGGCATATTCTTGTCCAATTAGGGTTTTTAACCAATCTTGTGCATCCAATAGGTGTGTTTGTGTCATTGGATGATCAATTACGTCATTTTCGTTCTCCCTAGGCATATTCTTGTCCAATTAGGGTTTTTAACCAATCTTGTGCATCCAATAGGTGTGTTTGTGTCATTGGATGATCAATTAGGTCATTTTCGTTCTCCCTAGGCTTATTCTTGTCCAATTAGGGTTTTTAACCAATCTTGTGCATCCAATAAGTTCATTTGTGTTATTGGATTAACATTTAGGTAATATTCGTCCTCCCTAGGCATATTCTTGTCCAATTAGGGTTTTTAACCAATCTTGTGCATCCAATAGGTGTGTTTGTGTCATTGGATGATCAATTAGGTCATTTTCGTCCTCCCTAGGCATATTCTTGTCCAATTAGGGTTTTTAACCAATCTTGTGCATCCAATAGGTGTGTTTGTGTCATTGGATGATCAATTAGGTCATTTTCGTCCTCCCTAGGCTTATTCTTGTCCAATTAGGGTTTTTAACCAATCTTGTGCATCCAATAAGTTCATTTGTGTCATTGGATGATAAATTTGGTCATTTTCGTCCTCCATAGGCATATTCTTGTCCAACTAGGGTTTTAAACCAATCTTGTGCATCCAATAGGTGTGTTTGTGTCATTGGATGATCAATTAGGTCATTTTCGTCCTCCCTAGGCTTATTCTTGTCCAATTAGGGTTTTTAACCAATCTTGTGCATCCAATAGGTGTGTTTGTGTCATTGGATGATCAATTAGGTCATTTTCGTCCTCCCTAGGCTTATTCTTGTCCAATTAGGGTTTTTAACCAATCTTGTGCATTAAATAAGGTCATTTGTGTCATTGGATTAACATTTAGGTCATTTTCGTCCTCCCTAGGCATATTCTTGTCCAAATAGGGTTTTTAACCAATCTTGTGCTTCCAATAGGTGTGTTTGTGTCACTGGATGATCAATAAGGCCATTTTCGTCCTCCCTAGGCTTATTCTTGTCCAATTAGGGTTTTTAACCAATCTTGTGCTTCCAATAAGTTTGTTTGTGTCATTGAATTAATATTTAGGTCATTTACATCCTCCCTAGGCATATTCTTGTCCAATTAGGCTTTTTAACCAATCTTGTGCATCCAATAGGTGTGTTTGTGTCATTGGATGATCAATTAGGTCATTTTCGTCCTCCCTAGGCATATTCTTGTCCAATTAGGGTTTTTAACCAATCTTGTGCATCCAATAGGTGTGTTTGTGTCATTGGATGATCAATTAGGTCATTTTCGTCCTCCCTAGGCATATTCTTGTCCAATTAGGGTTTTTAACCAAACTTGTGCTTCCAATAGGTGTGTTTGTGTCATTGGATGATCAATTAGGTCATTTTCGTCCTCCCTATGCTTATTCTTGTCCAATTAGGGTTTTTAACCAATCTTGTGCATCCAATAACTTTGTTTGTGTCATTGAATTTATATTTAGGTCATTTTCGTCCTCCCTAGGCATATTCTTGTCCAATTAGGGTTTTTAACCAATCTTGTGCATCCATTAGGTGTGTTTGTGTCATTGGATGATCAATTAGGTCATTTTCGTCCTCCCTAGGCATATTCTTGTCCAATTAGGGTTTTTAACCAATCTTGTGCATCCAATAAGCTCAAATGTGTCATTGGATTAACATTTAGATCATTTACATCCTCCCTAGGCATATTCTTGTCCAATTAGGGTTTTTAACCAATCTTGTGCATCCAATAGGTGTGTTTGTGTCATTGGATGATCAATTAGGTCATTTTCGTCCTCCCTAGGCATATTCTTGTCCAATTAGGGTTTTTAACCAATCTTGTGCATCCAATAGGTGTGTTTGTGTCATTGGATGATCAATTAGGTCATTTTCGTCCTCCCTAGGCATATTCTTGTCCAATTAGGGTTTTTAACCAAGCTTGTGCATCCAATAGGTGTGTTTGTGGCAAATGATGATCAATTAGGTCATTTTCGTCCTCCCTAGGCTTATTCTTGTCCAATTAGGGTTTTTAACCAATCTTGTGCATCCAATAGGTGTGTTTGTGTCATTGGATGATCAATTAGGTCATTTTCGTCCTCCCTAGGCTTATTATTGTCCAATTAGGGTTTTTTACCAATCTTGTGCATCCAATAAGTTCATTTGTGTCATTGGATGATCAATTAGGTCATTTTCGTCCTCCCTAGGCATATTCTTGTCCATCTTGGGTTTTAAACCAATCTTGTGCATCCAATAGGTGTGTTTGTGTCATTAGATGATCAATTAGGTCATTTTTGTCCTCCCTAGGCTTATTCTTGTCCAATTAGGGTTTTTAACCAATCTTGTGCATCCAATAGGTGTGTTTGTGTCATTGGATGATCAATTAGGTCATTTTCGTCCTCCCTAGGCTTATTCTTGTCCAATTAGGGTTTTTAACCAATCTTGTGCATCCAATAGGTGTGTTTGTGTCATTGGATGATCAATTAGGTCATTTTCGTCCTCCCTAGGCTTATTCTTGTGCAATTAGGATTTTTAACCAATCTTGTGCATGCAATAAGTTCATTTGTGTCATTGAATGATCAATTAGGTCATTTTCGTCCTCCCTAGGCTTATTCTTGTCCAATTAGGGTTTTTAACCAATCTTGTGCATCCAATAGGTGTGTTTGTGTCATTGGATGATCAATTAGGTCATTTTCGTCCTCCCTTGACTTATTCTTGTCAAATTAGGGTTTTTAACCAATCTTGTGCATCCAATAACTTTGTTTGTGTCATCGAATTAATATTTAGGTCATTTTCGTCCTCCATAGGCATATTCTTGTCCAATTAGGGTTTTGAACCAATCTTGTGCATCCAATAGGTGTGTTTGTGTCATTGGATGATCAATTAGGTCATTTTCGTCCTCCCTAGGCTTATTCTTGTCCAATTAGGGTTTTTAACCAATCTTGTGCATCCAATAACTTTGTTTGTGTCATTGAATTAATATTTAGGTCATTTTCGTCCTCCCTAGGCATATTCTTGACCAATTAGGGTTTATAACCAATCTTGTGCATCCAAAAGGTGTGTTTGTGTCATTGGATGATCGATTAGGTCATTTTCGTCCTCCCATGACTTATTCTTGTCAAATTAGGGTTTTTAACCAATCTTGTGCATCCAATAACTTTGTTTGTGTCATTGAATTAATATTTAGGTCATTTTCGTCCTCCCTAGGCATATTCTTGTCCAATTAGGGTTTTTAACCAATCTTGTGCATCCAATAGGTGTGTTTGTGTCATTGGATGATCAATTAGGTCATTTTCCTCCTCCCTAGGCATATTCTTGTCCAATTAGGGTTTTTAACCAATCTTGTGCATCCAATAGGTGTGTTTGTGTCATTGGATGATCAATTAGGTCATTTTCGTCCTCCCAAGGCATATTCTTGTCCAATTAGGGTTTTTAACCAATCTTGTGCATCCAATAAGTTCATTTGTGTCATTGGATTAACATTTAGGTCATTTTCGTCCTCCCTAGGCTTATTCTTGTCCAATTAGGGTTTTTAACCAATCTTGTGCAACCAATAAGTTCATTTGTGATATTGGATTAACATTTAGGTCATTTTCGTCCTCCCTAGGCTTATTCTTGTCCAATTAGGGTTTTTAACCAATCTTGTGCATCCAATAAGTTTGTTTGTGTCATTGGATTAACATTTAGGTCATTTTCGTCCTCCCTAGGCATATTCTTGTCCAATTAGGGTTTTTAACCAATCTTGTGCATCCAATAGGTGTGTTTGTGTCATTGGATGATCAATTAGGTTATTTTCGTCCTCCCTAGGCTTATTCTTGTCCAATTAGGGTTTTTAACCAATCTTGTGCATCCAATAGGTGTGTTTGTGTCATTGGATGATCAATTAGGTCATTTTCGTCCTCCCTAGGCATATTCTTGTCCAATTAGGGTTTTTAACCAATCTTGTGCATCCAATAAAATTGTTTGTTTCATTTAAATAATATTTAGGTCATTTACGTCCTCCCTAGGCATATTCTTGTCCAATTAGGGTTTTTAACCAATCTTATGCATCCAATAGGTGTGTTTGTGTCATTGGATGATCAATCAGGTCATTTTCATGCACCCTAGGCATATTCTTGTCCAATTAGGGTTTTTAACGAATCTTGTGCATCCAATAGGTGTGTTTGTGTCATTGGATGATCAATTAGGTCATTTTCGTCCTCCCTAGGCTTATTCTTGTCCAATTAGGGTTTTTAACCAATCTTGTGCGTCCAATAAGTTGAGTTGTGTCATTGGATTAACAATTAGGTCATTTTCGTCCTCCCTAGTCTTATTCTTGTCCAATTAGGGTTTTTAACCAATCTTGTGCATCCAATAGGTGTGTTTGTGTCATTGGATGATCGATTAGGTCATTTTCGTCCTACCTAGGCTTATTCTTGTCCAATTAAGGTTTTTAACCAATCTTGTGCATCCAATAAGTTGAGTTGTGTAATTGGATTAACATTTAGGTCATTTTCGTCCTCCCTATGCTTATTCTTGTCCAATTAGGGTTTTTAACGAATCTTGTGCATCCAATAAGTTCATTTGTGTCATTGGATTAACATTTATGTCATTTTCGTCCTCCCTAGGGATATTCTAGTCCAATTAGAATTTTTAACCAATCTTGTGCATCCAATAAGTTCATTTGTGTCATTGGATGATCAATTCGGTTATTTTCGTCCTCCCTACGCTTATTCTTGTCCAATTAGGGTTTTTAACCAATCTTGTGCATCCAATAGGTGTGTTTGTGTCATTGGATGATCAATTAGGTCATTTTCGTCCTCCCTAGGCATATTCTTGTCCAATTAGGGTTTTTAACCAATCTTGTGCATCCAATAGGTGTGTTTGTGTCATTGGATGATCAATTAACTCATTTTCGTCCTCCCTTGGCTTATTCTTGTCCAATAAGGGTTTTTAACCGATCTTGTGCATCCAATAGGTGTGTTTGTGTCATTGGATGATCTATTAGGTCATTTTCGTCCTCCCTAGGCTTATTCTTGTCCAATTAGGGTTTTTAAC
>JBBPBR010001083.1:2701-40695 GCA_037974775.1 Cicer pinnatifidum
CCTAATTGGACAAGAATATGCCTAGGGAGGACGAAAGTAACCTAATTGATCATCCAATGACACAAACACACCTATTGGATGCACAAGATTGGTTAAAAACCCTAATTGGACCAGAATATGCCTAGGGAGGACGAAAATGACCTAAATATTAATTCAATGACACAAACAAACTTATTGGATGCACAAGATTGGTTAAAAACCCTAATTGGACAAGAATATGCCTAGGGAGGACGAAAATGACCTAAATTGATCATCCAATGACACAAACACACCTATTGGATGCACAAGATTGGTTAAAAACGCTAATTGGACAAGAATATGCCTAGGGAGGACGAAAATGACCTAATTGATCATCCAATGACACAAACAGACCTATTGGATGCACAAGATTGGTTAAAAACCCTAATTGGACAAGAATAAGCCTAGGGAGGACGAAAATGACCTAAATGTTAATCCAATGACACAACTCAACTTATTGGATGCACAAGATTGGTTAAAAACCCTAATTGGACAAGAAAAAGCCTACGGAGGACGAAAATGACCTAAATGTTAATCCAATGACACAACTCAACTTATTGGATGCACAAGATTGGTTAAAAACCCTAATTGGACAAGAATAAGCCTAGGGAGGACAAAAATGACCTAATTGATCATCCAATGACACAAACACACCTATTGGATGCACAAGATTGGTTAAAAACCCTAATTGCACAAGAATAAGCCTAGGGAGGACGAAAATGACCTAATTGATCATCCATTGCCACAAACACACCTATTGGATGCACAAGATTGGTTAAAAACCCTAATTGGACAAGAATATGCCTAGGGAGGACGAAAATGACCTAAATATTAATTCAATGACACAAACAAAGTTATTGGATGCACAAGATTGGTTAAAAACCCTAATTAGACAAGAATATTCCTAGGGAGGACGAAAATGACCAAATTGATCATCCAATGACACAAACACACCTATTGGATGCACAAGATTGGTTAACAACCCTAATTGGACAAGAATATGCCTAGGGAGAACGAAAATGACCTAAATATTAATTCAATGAATAAACAAACTTATTGGAAGCACAAGATTGGTTAAAAACCCTAATTGGACAAGAATATGCCTAGGGAGGACGAAAATGACCTAAATGTTAATCCAATGACACAACTCAACTTATTGGATGCACAAGATTGGTTAAAAACCCTAATTGGACAAGAATAAGCCTAGGGAGGACGAAAATGACCTAATTGATCATCCAATGACACAAACACACCTATTGGATGCACAAGATTGGTTAAAAACCCTAATTGGACAAGAATAAGCCTAGGGAGTACGAATATGACCTAAATGTTAATCCAATGACACAACTCAACTTATTGGATGCACAAGATTGGTTAAAAACCCTAATTGGACAAGAATAAGGCTAGGGAGGACGAAAATGACCTAATTGATCATCCAATGACACAAACACACCTATTGGATGCACAAGATTGGTTAAAAACCCTAATGGGACAAGAATATGCCTAGGGAGGACGAAAGTGACCTAAATGATCATCCAATGACACATACACACCTATTGGATGCACAAGATTGGTTAAAAACCCTAATTGGACAAGAATATGCCTAGGGAGGACGAAAATGACCTAAATATTAATTCAATGACACAAACAAACTTATTGGATGCACAAGATTGGTTAAAAACCCTAATTGGACAAGAATAAGCCTAGGGAGGACTAAAATGAGCTAATTGATCATCCAATGACACAAACACACCTATTGGATGAACAAGATTGGTTAAAAACCCTAATTGGACAAGAATATGCCTAGGGAGGACGAAAATGACCTAATTGATCATCCAATGACACAAACACACCTATTGGATGCACAAGATTGGTTAAAAACCCTAATTGGACAAGAATATGCCTAGGGAGGACGAAAATGACCTAAATGTTAATCCAATGACACAAATGAACTTATTGGAACCACAAGATTGCTTAAAAACCATAATTGGACAATAATAAGCCTAAGGAGGACGAAAATGACCTAATTGATCATCCAATGACACAAACACACCTATTGGATGCACAAGACTGGTTAAACACCCTAATTGGACAAGAATATGCCTAGGGAGGACGAAAATGACCTAAATATTAATTCAATGACACAAAAAAAGTTATTGGATGCACAAGATTGGTTAAAAACCCTAATTGGACAAGAATAAGCCTAGGGAGAACGAAAATGACCTAAATGTTAATCCAATGACACAACTCAACTTATTGGATGCACAAGATTGGTTAAAACCCCTAATTGGACAAGAATATGCCTAGGGAGGACGAAAATGACCTATTTAATCATCCAATAATACAAACACACCTATTGGATGCACAAGATTGGTTAAAAACCCTAGTTGGACAAGAACATGCCTAGGGAGGACGAAAATGACCTAATTGATCATCCAATGACACTAATGAACTTATTGGATGCACAAGATTGGTTAAAAACCCTAATTGGACAAGAATAAGCCTAGGGAAGACGAAAATGACCTAATTGATGATCCAATGACACAAACACACCTATTGGATGCACAAGATTGGTTAAAAACCCTAACTGGACAAGAATATGCCTAGGTAGGACGAAAATGACCTAATTGATCATCCAATGACACAAACACACCTATTGGATGCACAAGATTGGTTAAAAACCCTAATTGGACAAGAATATGCCTAGGGAGGACGAAAATGACCTAATTGATCATCCAATGACACAAACACACCTATTGGATGCACAAGATTGGTTAAAAACCCTAATTGGACAAGAATATGCCTAGGGAAGACGAATATGACCTAAATGTTAATCCAATAACACAAATGAACTTATTGGATGCACAAGATTGGTTAAAAACCCTAATTGGAAAAGAATAAGCCTAGGGAGAACGAAAATGACCTAAATGTTAATCCAATGACACAACTCAACTTATTGGATGCACAAGATTGGTTAAAAACCCTAATTGGACAAGAATAAGCCTAGGGAGGAAGAAAATGACCTAATTGATCATCCAATGACACAAACACACCTATTGGATGCACAAGATTGGTTAAAAACCCTAATTGGACAAGAATATGCCTAGGGAGGACGAAAATGACCTAAATGTTAATCCAATGACACAAATGAACTTATTGGATGTACAAGATTGGTTAAAAACTCTAATCGGACAAGAATAAGCCTAGGGAGGACGAAAATGACCTAATTGATCATTCAATGACACAAACACACCTATTGGATGCGCAAGATTGGTTAAAAACCCTAATTGGACAAGAATATGCCTAGTGAGGACCAAAATGTCCTAACCTATTGGATGCACAAGATTGGTTAAAAACCCTAATTGGACAAGAATATGCCTAGGGAGGACGAAAATGACCTAAATATTAATTCAATGACACAAACAAACTTATCGGATGCACAAGATTGGTTAAAAACCCTAATTGGACAAGAATAAGCCTAGGGAGGACGAAAATGACCTAATTGATCATCCAATGACACAAACACACCTATTGGATGCACAAGATTCGTTAAAAACCCTAATTGGACAAGAATATGCCTAGGGAAGACGAAAATGATCTAATTGATCATCCAATGACACAAACACACCTATTGGATGCACAAGTTTGGTTAAAAACCCTAATTGGACAAGAATATGCCTAGGGAGGACGAAAATGACCTAATTGATCATCAAATGACACAAACACACCTATTGGATGCACAAGATTGGTTAAAAACCCTAATTGGACAAGAATAAGCCTAGGGAGGACGAAAATGACCTAATTGATCATCCAATGACACAAACACACCTATTGGATGCACAAGATTGGTTAAAAACCCTAATTGGACAAGAATAAGCCTACGGAGGACGAAAAATGACCTAATTGATCATCCAATGACACAAACACACCTATTGGATGCACAAGATCGGTTAAAAACCCTAGTTGGACAAAAATATGCCTAGGGAGGACGACAATGACCTAATTGATCATTCAATGACACAAATGAACTTATTGAATGCACAAGATTGGTTAAAAACCCTAATTGGACAAGAATAAGCCTAGGGAGGTCGAAAATGACCTAATTGATCATCCAATAACACAAACACACCTATTGGATGCACAAGATTGGTTAAAAACCCTAATTGGACAAGAATATACCTAGGGAGGACGAAAATGACCGAAATATTAATTCAATGACATTAACAAACTTATTGGATGCACAAGATTGGTTAAAAACTCTAATTGGACAAGAATAAGCCTAGGGAGGACGAAAATGACCTAATTGATCATCCAATGACACAAACACACCTATTGGATGTACAAGATTGGTTAAAAACCCTAATTGGACAAGAATATGCCTAGGGAGGACGAAAATGACCTAATTGATCATCCAATGACACAAACACACCTATTGGATGCACAAGATTGGTTAAAAACCCTAATTGGACAAGAATACGCGTAGGGAGAACGAAAATGACCTAAATGTTAATCCAATGACACAACTCAACTTATTGGATGCACAAGATTGGTTAAAAACCCTAATTGGACAAGAATAAGCCTAGGGAGGACGAAAATGACCTAATTGATCATCCAATGACACAAACACACCTATTGGATGCACAAGATTCGTTAAAAACCCTAATTGGACAAGAATATGCCTACGGAGGACGAAAATGACCTAATTGATCATCCAATGACACAAACACACCTATTGGATGCACAAGATTGGTTAAAAACCCTAATTGGACAAGAATAAGCCTAGGGAGGACGAAAATTACCTAATTGATCATCCAATCACACAAACACACCTATTGGATGCACAAGATTGGTTAAAAACCATAATTGGACAAGAATATGCCTAGGGAGGACGAAAATGACTTAAATGTTAATCAAATGACAAAAATGAACTTTTTGGATGCACAAGATTGGTTAAAAACCCTTATTGGACAAGAATAAGCCTAGGGAGGAGGAAAATGACCTAATTGATCATCCAATGACACAAACACACCTATTGGATGCACAAGATTGGTTAAAAACCCTAATTGGACAAGCATATGCCTAGGGAGGACGAAAATGACCTAAATGTTAATCCAATGACACAACTCAACTTATTGGATGCACAAGATTGGTTAAAAACCCTAATTGGACAAGAATAAGCCTAGGGAGGACGAAAATGACCTAATTGATCATCCAATGACACAAACACACCTATTGGATGCACAACATTGGTTAAAAACCCTAATTGGACAAGAATATGCCTAGGGAGGACGAAAATGACCTAAATATTAATTCAATGAAACAAACAAACTTATTGGATGCTCAAGATTGGTTAAAAATCCTAATTGGACAAGAATAAGCCTAGGGAGGACGAAAATGACCTAATTGATCATCCGATGACACAAACACACCTATTGGATGCACAAGATTGGTTAAAAACCCTTATTGGACAAGACTAAGCCTAGGGAGGACGAAAATGACCTAAATGTTAATCCAATGACACAACTCAACTTATTGGATGCACAAGATTGGTTAAAAACCCTAATTGGACAAGAATAAGCCTAGGGAGGACGAAAATGACCTAAATGTTAATCCAATGACACAACTCAACTTATTGGATGCACAAGATTGGTTAAAAACCCTAATTGGACAAGAATAAGCCTAGGGAGGACGAAAATGACCTAATTGATCATCCAATGACACAAACACACCTATTGGATGCACAAGATTCGTTAAAAACCCTAATTGGACAAGAATATGCCTAGGGAGGACGAAAATGACCTAAATATTAATCCAATGACACAACTCAACTTATTGGATGCACAAGATTGGTTAAAAACCCTAATTGGACAAGAATAAGCCTAGGGAGGACGAAAATGACCTAAATGTTAATCCAATGACACAACTCAACTTATTGGATGCACAAGCTTGGTTAAAAACCCTAATTGGACAAGAATAAGCCTATGGAGGACGAAAATGACCTAATTGATCATCCAATGACACAAACACACCTATTGGATGCACAAGATTGGTAAAAAACCCTAATTGGACAAGAATACGCCTAGGAATGACGAAAATGACCTAAATGTTAATCCAATGACACAACTCAACTTATTGGATGCACAAGATTGGTTAAAAACCCTAATTGGACAAGAATAAGCCTAGGGAGGACGAAAATGACCTAATTGATCATCCAATGACACAAACCCACTTATTGGATGCACAAGATTGGTTAAAAACCCTAATTGGACAAGAATAAGCCTAGGGAGGACGAAAATGACCTAAATGTTAATCCAATGACACAACTCAACTTATTGGATGCACAAGATTGGTTAAAAACCCTAATTGGACAAGAATAAGCCTAGGGAGGACGAAAATGGCCTAATTGATCATCCAATGACACAAACACACCTATTGGATGCACAAGATTGGTTAAAAACCCTTGTTGGACAAGAACATGCCTAGGGAGGACGAAAATGACCTAATTGATCATCCACTGACACAAACACACCTATTGGATGCACAAGATTGGTTAAAAACCCTAATTGGACAAGAATATGCCTAGGGAGGATCAAAGTGACCTAATTGATCATCCAATGAGATAAACACACCTATTGGATGCACAAGATTGGTTAAAAACCCTAATTGGACAAGAATATGCCTAAGGAGGACGAAAATGACCTAAATGTGAATCCAATGACACAATTGAACTTATTGGATGCACAAGATTGGTTAAAAACCTAATTGGACAAGAATATGCCTAGGGAGAATGAAAATGACCTAAATGTTAATCCAATGACACAACTCAACTTATTGGATGCACAAGATTGGTTAAAAACCCTAATTGGACAAGAATAAGCCTAGGGAGGACGAAAATGACCTAATTGATCATCCAATGACACTAATGAACTTATTGGATGCACAAGATTGGTTAAAAACCCTAATTGGACAAGAATAAGCATAGGGAGGACGAAAATGACCTAATTGATCATCCAATGACACAAACACACCTATTGGATGCACAAGATTGGTTAAAAACCCTAATTGGACAAGAATAAGCCTAGGAAGGACGAAAATGACCTAATTGATCATCCAATGACACAAACACACCTATTGAATTTACAAGATTGGTTAAAAACCCTAATTGGACAAGAATATGCCTAGGGAGGACCAAAATGACCTAAATATTAATTCAATGACAGAAACAAACTTATTGGATGCACAAGAATGGTTAAAAGCCCTAATTGGACAAGAATAAGCCTATGGAGGACGAAAATGACCTAAATGTGAATCCAATGACACAAATGAACTTATTGGATGCACAAGATTGGTTAAAAACCTAATTGGACAAGAATATGCCTAGGGAGAATGAAAATGACCTAAATGTTAATCCAATGACACAACTCAACTTATTGGATGCACAAGATTGGTTAAAAACCCTAATTGAACAAGAATAAGCCTAGGGAGAACGAAAATGACCTAAATGTTAATCCAATGACACAACTCAACTTATTGGATGCACAAGATTGGTTAAAAACCCTAATTGGACAAGAATAAGCCTAGGGAGGACGAAAATGACCTAATTGATCATCCAATGACACAAACACACCTATTGGATGCACAAGATTGGTTAAAAACCCTAATTGGACAAGAATATGCCTAGGGAGGACGAAAATGACCTAAATGTTAATCCAATGACACAAATGAACTTATTGGATGCACAAGATTGGTTAAAAACCCTAATTGGACAAGAATATGCCTAGGACGAAAATGACCTAAATATTAATTCAATGACACAAACAAACTTATCGGATGCACAAGATTGGTTAAAAACCCTAATTGGACAAGAATAAGCCTAGGGAGGACGAAAATGACCTAATTGATCATCCAATGACACAAACACACCTATTGGATGCACAAGATTGGTTAAAAACCCTAATTAGACAAGAATAAGACTAGGGAGGACGAAAATGACCTAATTGATCATCCAATGACACAAACACACCTATTGGATGCACAAGATTGGTTAAAAACCCTAATTGGACAAGAATATGCCTAGGGAGGACGAAAATGACCTAAATGTTAATCCAATGACACAAATGAACTTATTGGATGCACAAGATTGGTTAAAAACCCTAATTGGACAAGAATAAGCCTAGGGAGGATCAAAGTGACCTAAATGTTAATCCAATGACACAAATTAACTTATTGGATGCACAAGATTGGTTAAAAACCCTAATTGGACAAGAATAAGCCCAAGGAGGATCAAAGTGACCTAATTGATCATCCAATGAGATAAACACACCTATTGGATGCACAAGATTGGTTAAAAACCCTAATTGGACAAGAATATGCCTAGGGAGGACAAAAATGACCTAAATGTTAATCCAATGACAAAAATGAACTTATTGGATGCACAAGATTGGTTAAAAACCCTAATTGGACAAGAATAAGCCTAGGGAGGATCAAAGTGACCTAATTGATCATCCAATGAGATAAACACACCTATTGGATGCACAAGATTGGTTAAAAACCCTAATTGGACAAGAATATGCCTAGGGAGGACGAAAATGACCTAAATGTGAATCCAATGACACAAATGAACTTATTGGATGCACAAGATTGGTTAAAAACCAAATTGGACAAGAATAAGCCTAGGGAGAATGAAAATGACCTAAATGTTAATCCAATGACACAACTCAACTTATTGGATGCACAAGATTGGTTAAAAACCCTAATTGGACAAGAATAAGCCTAGGGAGGACGAAAATGACACAATTGATCATCCAATGACACAAACACACCTATTGGATGCACAAGATTGGTTAAAAACCCTAATTGGACAAGAATAAGCCTAGGGAGGACGAAAATGACCTAATTGATCATCCAATGACACAAACACACCTATTGGATGCACAAGATTGGTTTAAAACCCTATTTGGACAAGAATATGCCTAGGGAGGACGAAAATGACCTAAATATTAATTCAATGACACAAACAAAGTTATTGGATGCACAAGATTGGTTAAAAACCCTAATTGGACAAGAATAAGCCTAGGGAGGACGTAAATGACCTATTTGATCATCCAATAACACAAACACACCTATTGGATGCACAAGATTGGTTAAAAACCCTAATTGGACAAGAATATGCCTAGGGAGGACGAAAATGACCTAATTGATCATCCAATGACACAAACACACCTATTGGATGCACAAGATTGGTTAAAAACCCTAATTGGACAAGAATATGCCTAGGGAGGACGGAAATGACCTATTTGATCATCCAATGACACAAACACACCTATTGGATGCACAAGATTGGTTAAAAACCCTAATTGGACAAGAATAAGCCCAGGGAGGACGTAAATGACCTAATTGATCATCCAATGACACAAACACACCTATTGGATGCACAAGATTGGTTAAAAACCCTAATTGGACAAGAATATGCCTAGGGAGGACGAAAATGACCTAAATATTAATTCAATAACACAAACAAACTTATCGGACGCACAAGATTGGTTAAAAACCCTAATTGGACAAGAATATGCCTAGGGAGGACAAAAATGACCTAATTGATCATCCAATGACACAAACAAACCTATTGGACGCACAAGATTGGTTAAAAACCCTAATTGGACAAGAATATGCCTAGGGAGGACGAAAATGACCTAATTGATCATCCAATGACACAAACACACCTATTGGATGCACAAGATTGGTTAAAAACCCTAATTGGACAAGAATATGCCTAGGGAGGACGAAAATGACCTAAATATTAATTTAATGACACAAACAAAGTTATTGGATGCACAAGATTGGTTAAAAACCCTAATTGGACAAGAATAAGCCTAGGGAGGACGTAAATGACCTAATTGATCATCCAATGACACAAACACCCCTATTGGATGCACAAGATTGGTTAAAAACCATAATTGGACAAGAATATGCCTAGGGACGACGAAAATGACCTAAATATTAATTCAATGACACAAACAAACTTATCGGATGCACAAGATTGGTTAAAAACCCTAATTGGACAAGAATAAGCCTAGGGAGGACGAAAATGACCTAATTGATCATCCAATGACACAAACACACCTATTGGATGCACAAGATTGGTTAAAAAACCTAGTTGGACAAGAATATGCCTAGGGAGGACGAAAATGACCTAATTGATCATCCAATAACACAAATGAACTTATTGGATGCACAAGATTGGTTAAAAACCCTAATTGGACAAGAATAAGCCTAGGGAGACGAAAATGACCTAATTGATCATCCAATGACACAAACACACCTATTGGATGCACAAGATTGGTTAAAAACCCTAATTGGACAAGAATATGCCTAGGGAGGACGAAAATGACCTAAATGTTAATCCAATGACACAAATAAACTTATTGGATGCACAAGATTGGTTAAAAACCCTAATTGGACAAGAATATGCCTAGGGAGGACGAAAATGACCTAAATATTAATTCAATGACACAAACAAACTTATCGGATGCACAAGATTGGTTAAAAACCCTAATTGGACAAGAATAAGCCTAGGGAGGACGAAAATGACCTAATTGATCATCCAATGACACAAACACACCTATTGGATGCACAAGATTGGTTAAAAACCCTAATTGGACAAGAATAAGCCTAGGGAGGACGAAAATGAACTAAATGTTAATCCAATGACACAACTCAACTTATTGGATGCACAAGATTGGTTAAAAACCCTAATTGGACAAGAATAAGCCTAGGGAGGACGAAAATGACCTAAATGTTAATCCAATGACACAACTCAACTTATTGGATGCACAAGATTGGTTAAAAACCCTAATTGGACAAGAATAAGCCTAGGGAGGACGAAAATGACCTAATTGATCATCCAATGACACAAACACACCTATTGGATGCACAAGATTGGTTAAAAACCCCAATTGGACAAGAATATGTCTAGGGAGGACGAAAATGACCTAATTGATCATCCAATGACACAGACACACCTATTGGATGCACAAGATCGGTTAAAAACCCTTATTGGACAAGAATAAGCCTAGGGAGGACGAAAATGACCTAATTGATCATCCAATGACACAAACACACCTATTGGATGCACAAGATTGGTTAAAAACCCTAATTGGACAAGAATATGCCTAGGGAGGACGAAAATGACCTAATTGATCATCCAATGACACAAACACACCTATTGGATGCACAAGATTGGTTAAAAACCCTAATTGGACAAGAATATGCCTAGGGAGGACGAAAATGACCTAAATGTTAATCCAATGACACAAATGAACTTATTAGATGTACAAGATTGGTTAAAAACCCTAATTTGACAAGAATATCCCTAGGGAGGACGAAAATGACATAATGTTAATCCAATGACACAAATGAACTTATTGGATGCACAAGATTGGTTATAAACCCTAATTGGACAAGAATATGCCTGGGGAGGACGAAAATGACCTAAATGTTAATCCAATGACACAACTCAACTTATTGGATGCACAAGATTGGTTAAAAACCCTAATTGGACAAGAATAAGCCTAGGGAGGACGAAAATGACCTAATTGATCATCCAATGACACAAACACACCTATTGGATGCACAAGATTGGTTAAAAACCCTAATTGGACAAGAATATGCCTAGGGAGGACGAAAATGACCTAAATGTTAATCCAATGACACAACTCAACCTATTGGATGCACAAGATTGGTTAAAAACCCTAATTGGACAAGAATATGCCTAGGGAGGACGAAAATGACCTAATTGATCATCCAATGACACAAACACACCTATTGGATGCACAAGATTGGTTAAAAACCCTAATTGGACAAGAATATGCCTAGGGAGGACGAAAATGACCTAATTGATCATCCAATGACACAAATGAACTTTTGGATGCACAAGATTAGTTAAAAACCCTAATTGGACAAGAATAAGCCTAGGGAGGACGAAAATAACCTAATTGATCATCCAATGACACAAACACACCTATTGGATGCACAAGATTGGTTAAAAACCCTAATTGGACAAGAATATGCCTAGGGAGGACGAAAATGACCTAATTGATCATCCAATGACACAAACACACCTATTGGATGCACAAGATTGGTTAAAAACCCTAATTGGACAAGAATATGCCTAGGGAGGACGAAAATGACCTAATTGATCATCCAATGACACAAATGAACTTATTGGATGCACAAGATTAGTTAAAAATCCTAATTGGACAAGAATAAGCCTAGGGAGGACGAAAATAACCTAATTGGTCATCCAATGACACAAACACACCTATTGGATGCACAAGATTGGTCTAAAACTCTAATTGGACAAGAATATGCCTAGGGAGGACTAAAATGACCTAAATGTTAATCCAATGACACAAACACACCTATTGGATGCACAAGATTGGTCTAAAACTCTAATTGGACAAGAATATGCCTAGGGAGGACGAAAATGACCTAAATGTTAATCCAATGACACAAATGAACTTATTGGATGCACAAATTTGGTTAAAAACCCTAATTGGACAAGAATAAGCCTAGGGCGGACGAAAATGACCTAAATGTTAATCCAATGACACAACTCAACTTATTGGATGCACAAGATTGGTTAAAAACCCTAATTGGACAAGAATAAGCCTAGGGAGGACGAAAATGACCTAATTGATCATCCAATGACACAAACACACCAATTGGATGCACAAGATTCGTTAAAAACCCTAATTGGACAAGAATATGCCTAGGGAGGACGAAAATGACCTAATTGATTATCCAATGACACAAACACACCTATTGGATGCACAAGATTGGTTAAAAACCCTAATTGGACAAGAATATGCCGAGGGAGGACGAAAATAACCTAATTGATCATCCAATGACACAAACACACCTATTGGATGCACAAGATTGGTTAAAAACCCTAATTGCACAAGAATATGCCTAGGGAGGACGAAAATGACCTAAATGTTAATCCAATGACACAAATGAACTTATTGGATGCACAAGATTGGTTAAAAACCCTAATTGGACAAGAATAAGCCTAGGGAGGACGAAAATGACCTAAATGTTAATCCAATGACACAACTCAACTTATTGGATGCACAAGATTGGTTAAAAACCTTAATTGGGCAAGAATAAGCCTAGGGAGGACGAAAATGACCTAATTGATCATCCAATGACACAAACACACCTATTGGATGCACAAGATTGGTTAAAAACCCTAATTGGACAAGAATAAGCCTAGGGTGGACCAAAATGACCTAATTGATCATCCAATGACACAAACACACCTATTGGATGCACAAGATTGGTTAAAAACCCTAATTGGACAAGAATATGCCTACGGAGGACGAAAATGACCTAATTGATCATCCAATGACACAAACATACCTATTGGATGCACAAGATCGGTTAAAAACCCTAATTGGACAAGAATAAGCCTAAGGGGGACGAAAATGACCTAATTGATCATCCAATGATATAAACACACCTATTGGATGCACAAGATTGGTTAAAAACCCTAATTGGACAAGAATATGCCTAGGGAGGACGAAAATGACCTAATTGATCATCCAGTGACACAAATGAACTTATTGGATGCACAAGATTAGTTAAAAACCCTAATTGGACAAGAATAAGCCTAGGGAGGACGAAAATAACCAAATGGATCATCCAATGACACAAACACACCTATTGGATGCACAAGATTGGTTAAAAACCCTAATTGGACTAGAATATGCCTAGGGAGGACGAAAATAACCTAAATGTTAATCCAATGACACAAATGAACTTATTGGATGCACAAGATTGGTTAAAAACCCTAATTGGAGAAGAATAAGCCTAGGGAGGACGAAAATGACCTAAATGTTAATCCAATGACACAACTCAACTTATTGGATGCACAAGATTGGTTAAAAACCTTAATTGGGCAAGAATAAGCCTAGGGAGGACGAAAATGACCTAAATATTAATTCAATGACACAAACAAACTTATCGGATGCACAAGATTGGTTAAAAACCCTAATTGGACAAGAATAAGCCTAGGGAGGACGAAAATGACCTAATTGATCATCCAATGACACAAACACACCTATTAGATGCACAAGATTGGTTAAAAACCCTAATTGGACAAGAATAAGCCTAGGCAGGACGAAAATTACCTAATTGATCATCCAATGACACAAACACACCTATTGGATGCACAAGATTGGTTAAAAACCCTAATTGGACAAGAATATGCCTAGGGAGGACGAAAATGACCTAATTGATCATCCAATGACACAAATGATTTTATTGGATGCACAAGATTAGTTAAAACCCCTAATTGATCATCCAATGACACAAACACACCTATTGGATGCACAAGATTGGTTAAAAACCCTAATTTGGACAAGAATAAACCTAGGGAGAACGAAAATGACCTAAATGTTAATCCAATGACACAACTCAACTTATTGGATGCACAAGATTGGTTAAAAACCCTAATTGGACAAGAATAAGCCTAGGGAGGACGAAAATGACCTAATTGATCATCCAATGACACAAACACACCTATTGGATGCACAACATTGGTTAAAAACCCTAATTAGACAAGAATATGCCTAGGGAGGACGGAAATGACCTAATTGATCATCCAATGACACAAACACACCTATTGGATGCACAAGATTGGTAAAAAACCCTAATTGGACAAGAATATGCCTAGGGAGGACGAAAATGACCTAATTGATCATCCAATGACACAAACACACCTACTGGATGCACAAGATTGGTTAAAAACCCTAATTGGACAAGAATATGCCTAGGGAGGACGAAAATGACCTAAATGTTAATCCAATGACACAAATGAACTTATTGGATGCACAAGATTGGTCTAAAACTCTAATTGGACAAGAATAAGCCTAGGGAGGATGAAAATGACCTAAATGTTAATCCAATGTCACAACTCAACTTATTGGATGCACAAGATTGGTTAAAAACCCTAATTGGACAAGAATAAGCCTAGGGAGGACGAAAATGACCTAATTGATCATCCAATGACACAAACACAGCTATTGGATGCACAAGATTGGTTAAAAATCCTAATTTGACAAGAATAAGCCTAGGGAGGACGAAAATGATCTAATTGATCATCCAATGACACAAACACACCTATTGGATGCACAAGATTGTTTAAAAACCCTAATTGGACAAGAATATGCCTAGGGAGGACGAAAATGACCTAAATATTAATTCAATGACACAAACAATGTTATTGGATGCACAAGATTGGTTAAAAACCCTAATTGGACAAGAATAAGCCTAGGGAGGACGTAAATGACCTAATTGATCATCCAATGACACAAAAACGCCTATTGGATGCACAAGATTGGTTAAAAACCATAATTGGACAAGAATATGCCTAGGGAGGACGAAAATGACCTAAATATTAATTCAATTACACAAACAAACTTATCGGATGCACAAGATTGGTTAAAAACCCTAATTGGACAAGAATAATCCTAGGGAAGACGAAAATGACCTAATTGATCATCTAGTGACACAAGTGAACTTATTGGATGCACAAGATTAGTTAAAAACCCTAATTGGACAAGAATAAGCCTAGGGAGGACGAAAATAACCGAATTGATCATCCAATGGCACAAACACACCTATTGGATGCACAAGATTGGTTAAAAACTCTAATTGGACTAGAATATGCCTAGGGAGGACGAAAATGACATAAATGTTAATCCAATGACACAAATGAACTTATTGGATGCACAAGATTCGTTAAAAACCCTAATTGGACAAGAATAAGCATAGGGAGGACGAAAATGACCTAAATGTTAATCCAATTACACAACTCAACTTATTGGATGCACAAGATTGGTTAAAAACCTTAATTGGACAAGAATAAGCCTAGGTAGGACGAAAATGACCTAATCGATCATCCAATGACACAAACACACCTATTGGATGCACAAGATTGGTTAAAAACCCTAATTGGACAAGAATAAGACTAGGGAGGACGAAAATGACCTAATTGTTAATCCAATGACACAACTCAACTTATTGGACGCACAAGATTGGTTAAAAACCCTAATTGGACAAGAATAAGCCTAGGGAAGACGAAAATGACCTAATTGATCATCCAATGACACAAACACACCTATTGGATGCACAAGATCGGTTAAAACCCTTATTGGACAAGAATAAGCCAAGGGAGGACGAAAATGACCTAATTGATCATCCAATGACACAAACTCACCTATTGGATGCACAAGATTGGTTAAAAACCCTAATTGGACAAGAATATGCCTAGGGAGGACGAAAATGACCTAATTGATCATCCAATGACACAAACACACCTATTGAATGCACAAGATTGGTTAAAAACCCTAACTGGACAAGAATATGCCTAGGGAGGACGAAAATGACCTAATTGATCATCCAATGACACAAACACACCTATTGGATGCACAAGATTGGTTAAAAACCCTAATTGGACAATAATATGCCTAGTGAGGACGAATATGACCTAAATGTTAATCCAATGACACAAATGAACTTATTGGATGCACAAGATTGGTTAAAAACCCTAATTGGACAAGAATAAGCCTAGGGATGACGAAAATGACCTAAATGCTAATCCAATGACACAACTCAACTTATTGGATGCACAAGATTGGTTAAAAACCCTAATTGGACAAGAATAAGCCTAGGGAGGACGAAAATGACCTAATTGATCATCCAATGACACAAACACACCTATTGGATGCACAAGATTCGTTAAAAACCCTAATTGGACAAGAATATGCCTAGGGAGGACGAAAATAACCTAAATATTAATTCAATGACACAAACAAACTTATTGGATGTACAAGAATGGTTAAAAACCCTAATTGGACAAGAATAAGCCTAGGGAGGACAAAAATGACCTAATTGATCATCCAATGACACAACCACACCTATTGGATGCACAAGATTGGTTAAAAACCCTAATTGGACAAGAATATGCCAAGGGAGGACGAAAATGACCTAAATGTTTATCCAATAACACAAATGAACTTATTGGATGCACAAGATTGGTTAAAAACCCTAATTGGACAAGAATATGCCTAGGGAGGACGAAAATGACCTAAATGTTAATCCAATGACACAAATGAACTTATTTGATGCACAAGATTGGTTAAAAACCCTAATTGGACAAGAATAAGCTTAGGGAGGACGAAAATAACCTAATTGATCATCCAATGACACAAACACACCTATTGGATGCACAAGATTGGTTAAAAACCCTAATTGGACAAGAATATGCCTAGGGAGGACGAAAATGACCTAAATATTAATTCAAGGACACAAACAAAGTTATTGGATGCACAAGATTGGTTAAAAACCCTAATTGGACAAGAATAACCCTAGGGAGGACGAAAATGACGTAAATGTTAATCCAATTACACAACTCAACTTATTGGATGCACAAGATTGGTTAAAAACCCTAATTGGACAAGAATAAGCCTAGGGAGGACGAAAATGACCTAATTGATCATCCAATGACACAAACACACCTATTGGATGCACAAGATTGGTTAAAAATCCTAATTTGACAAGAATAAGCCTAGGGAGGACGAAAATGATCTAATTGATCATCCAATGACACAAACACACCTATTGGATGCACAAGATTGGTTAAAAACCCTAATTGGACAAGAATAAGCCTAGGGAGGACGAAAATGACCTAAATGTTAATCAAATGACACAACTCAACTTATTGGATGCACAAGATTGGTTAAAAACCCTAATTGGACAAGAATATGCCTAGGGAGGACGAAAATGACCTAATTGATCATCCAATGACACAAACACACCTATTGGATGCACAAGATTGGTTAAAAACCCTAATTGGACAAGAATACGCGTAGGGAGAACGAAAATGACCTAAATGTTAATCCAATGACACAACTCAACTTATTGGATGCACAAGATTGGTTAAAAACCCTAATTGGACAAGAATAAGCCTAGGGAGGACGAAAATGACCTAATTGATCATCCAATGACACAAACACACCTATTGGATGCACAAGATTCGTTAAAAACCCTAATTGGACAAGAATATGCCTAGGGAGGACGAAAATGACCTAATTGATCATCCAATGGCACAAACACACCAATTGGATGCACAAGATTGGTTTAAAACCCTAATTGGACAAGAATATGCCTAGGGAGGACGAAAATGACCTAAATATTAATTCAATGAAACAAACAAACTTATTGGATGCACAAGATTGGTTAAAAACCCTAATTGGACAAGAATAAGCCTAGGGAGGACGAAAATGACCTAATTGATCATGAAATGACACAAACACACCTATTGGATGCACAAGATTGGTTAAAAACCCTAATTGGACAAGAATATGCCTAGGGAGGACGAAAATGACCTAAATATTAATTCAATGACACAAACAAAGTTATTGGATGCACAAGATTGGTTAAAAACCCTAATTGGACAAGAATAATCCTAGGGAGGACGTAAATGACCTAATTGATCATCCAATGACACAAACACACCTATTGGATGCACAACATTGGTTAAAAACCCTAATTGGACAAGAATAAGCCTAGGGAGGACGAAAATGACCTAATTGATCATCCAATGACACAAACACACCTATTGGATGCACAAGATTGGTTAAAAACCCTAATTGGACAAGAATATGCCTAGGGAGGACGAAAATGACCTTAATATTAATTCAATGACACAAACAAAGTTATTGGATGCACAAGATTGGTTAAAAACCCTAATTGGACAAGAATAAGCCTAGGGAGGATGTAAATGACCTAATTGATCATCTAATGACACAAACACACCTATTGGATGCACAAGATTGGTTGAAAACCCTAATTGGACAAGAATATGCCTAGGGAGGACGAAAATGACCTAAATATTAATTCAATGACACAAACAAACTTATCGGATGCACAAGATTGGTTAAAAACCCTAATTGGACAAGAATAAGCCTAGGGAGGACGAAAATGACCTAATTGATCATCCAATGACACAAACACACCTATTGGATGCACAAGATTGGTTAAAAACCCTAATGGACTAGAATAAGCCTAGGGAGGACGAAAATGACCTAAATGCTAATCCAATGACACAAATCAACTTATTGGATGCACAAGATTGGTTAAAAACCCTAATTGGACAAGAATAAGCCTAGGGAGGACGAAAATGACCTAATTGATCATCCAATGACACAAACACACCTATTGGATGCACAAGATTCGTTAAAAACCCTAATTGGACAAGAATATGCCTAGGGAGGACGAAAATGACCTAATTGATCATCCAATGACACAAACACACCTATTGGATGCACAAGATTGGTTAAAAACCCTAATTGGACTAGAATATGCCTAGGGAGGACGAAAATGACCTAAATATTAATTAAATGAAACAAACAAACTTATTGGATGCACAAGATTGGTTAAAAACCCTAATTGGACAAGAATAAGCCTAGGGAGGACGAAAATGACCTAATTGATCATCCAATGACACAAACACACCTATTGGATGCACAAGATTGGTTAAAAACCCTAATTGGACAAGAATATGCCTAGGGAGGACGAAAATGACCTAATTGATAATCCAATGACACAAACACACCTATTGGATGTACAAGATTGGTTAAAAACCATAATTGGACAAGAATAAGCCTAGGGAGGACGAAAATGACCTAATTGATCATCCAATGACACAAACACACCTATTGGATGCACAAGATTGGTTAAAAACCCTAATTGGACAAGAATAAGCCTAGGGAGGACGAAAATGACCTAATTGATCATCCAACGACACAAACACACCTATTGGATGCACAAGATTTCTTAAAAACCCAACTTGGACAAGAATATGCCTAGGGAGGACGAAAATGACCTAATTGATCATCCAATGACACAAACACACCTATTGGATGCACAAGATTGGTTAAAAACCCTAATTGGACAAGAATATGCCTAGGGAGGACGAAAATGACCTAAATATTAATTCAATGACACAAACAAACTTATCGGATGCACAAGATTGGTTAAAAACCCTAATTGGACAAGAATAAGCCTAGGGAGGACGAAAATGACCTAAATGTTAATCCAATGACACAACTCAACTTTTTGGATGCACAAGATTGGTTAAAAACCCTAATTGGACAAGAATATGCCTAGGGAGGACGAAAATGACCTAAATATTAATTCAATGACACAAACAAACTTATCGGATGCACAAGATTGGTTAAAAACCCTAATTGGACAAGAATAAGCCTAGGGACGACGAAAATGACCTAAATGGTAATCCAATGACACAACTCAACTTATTGGATGCACAAGATTGGTTAAAAACCCTAATTGGACAAGAATATGCCTAGGGAGGACGAAAATGACCTAAATGTTAATCCAATGACACAAATGAACTTATTGGATGTACAAGATTTGTTAAAAACCCTAATTGGACAAGAATAAGTTTAGGGAGGACGAAAATGACCTAAATGTTAATCCAATGTCACAACTCAACTTATTGGATGCACAAGATTGGTTAAAAACCCTAATTGGACAAAAATAAGCCTAGGGAGGACGAAAATGACCTAATTGATCATCCAATGACACAAACACACCTATTGGATGCACAAGATTGGTTAAAAATCCTAATTTGACAAGAATAAGCCTAGGGAGGACGAAAATGATCTAATTGATCATCCAATGACACAAACACACCTATTGGATGCACAAGATTGTTTAAAAACCCTAATTGGACAATAAAATGCCTAGGGAGGACGAAAATGACCTAAATATTAATTCAATGACACAAACAAAGTTATTGGATGCACAAGATTGGTTAAAAACCCTAATTGGACAAGAATAAGCCTAGGGAGGACGTAAATGACCTAATTGATCATCCAATGACACAAACACGCCTATTGGATGCACAAGATTGGTTAAAAACCATAATTGGACAAGAATATGCCTAGGGAGGACGAAAATGACCTAAATATTAATTCAATTACACAAACAAACTTATCGGATGCACAAGATTGGTTAAAAACCCTAATTGGACAAGAATAATCCTAGGGAGGACGAAAATGACCTAATTGATCATCCAGTGACACAAGTGAACTTATTGGATGCACAAGATTAGTTAAAAACCCTAATTGGACAAAAATAAGCCTAGGGAGGACGAAAATAACCGAATTGATCATCCAATGGCACAAACACACCTATTGGATGCACAAGATTGGTTAAAAACCCTAATTGGACTAGAATATGCCTAGGGAGGACGAAAATGACATAAATGTTAATCCAATGACACAAATGAACTTATTGGATGCACAAGATTCGTTAAAAACCCTAATTGGACAAGAATAAGCATAGGGAGGACGAAAATGACCTAAATGTTAATCCAATGACACAACTCAACTTATTGGATGCACAAGATTGGTTAAAAACCTTAATTGGACAAAAATAAGCCTAGGTAGGACGAAAATGACCTAATCGATCATCCAATGACACAAACACACCTATTGGATGCACAAGATTGGTGAAAAACCCTAATTGGACAAGAATAAGCCTAGGGAGGACGTAAATGACCTAATTGATCATCCAATGACACAAACACGCCTATTGGATGCACAAGATTGGTTAAAAACCGTAATTGGACAAGAATATGACTAGGGAGGACGAAAATGACCTAAATATTAATTCAATTACACAAACAAACTTATCGGATGCACAAGATTGGTTAAAAACCCTAATTGGACAAGAATAATCCTAGGGAGGACGAAAATGACCTAATTGATCATCCAGTGACACAAGTAAACTTATTTGATGCACAAGATTAGTTAAAAACCCTAATTGGACAAGAATAAGCCTAGGGAGGACGAAAATGACCTAATTGATCATCCAATGACACAAACACACCTATTGGATGCACAAGATTCGTTAAAAACCCTAATTGGACAAGAATATGCCTAGGGAGCACGAAAATGACCTGATTGATCATCCAATGACACAAACACACCTATTGGATGCATTAGATTGGTTAAAAACCCTAATTGGACAAGAATATGCCTAGGGAGGACGTAAATGACCTAAATATTAATTAAATGAAACAAACAATTTTATTGGATGCACAAGATTGGTTAAAAACCCTAATTGGACAAGAATATGCCTAGGGAGGACGAAAATGGCCTAATTGATCATCCAATGACACAAACACACCTATTGGATGCACAAGATTGGTTAAAAACCCTAATTGGACAAGAATAAGCCTAGGGAGGACGAAAATAACCTAATTGATCTTCCAATGACACAAACACACCTATTGGATGCACAAGATTGGTTAAAAACCCTAATTGGACAAGAATATGCCTAGGGAGGACGAAAATGACCTAAATGTTAATCCAATGACACAAATGAACTTATTGGATGCACAAGATTTGTTAAAAACCCTAATTGGACAAGAATAAGCCTAGGGAGGACGTAAATGACCTAAATATTAATTAAATGAAACAAACAATTTTATTGGATGCACAAGATTGGTTAAAAACCCTAATTGGACAAGAATATGCCTAGGGAGGACGAAAATGACCTAATTGATCATCCAATGACACAAACACACCTATTGGATGCACAAGATTGGTTAAAAACCCTAATTGGACAAGAATAAGCCTAGGGAGGACGAAAATAACCTAATTGATCTTCCAATGACACAAACACACCTATTGGATGCACAAGATTGGTTAAAAACCCTAATTGGACAAGAATATGCCTAGGGAGGACGAAAATGACATAAATGATAATCCAATGACACAAATGAACTTATGGGATGCACAAGATTGGTTAAAAATCCTAATTGGACAAGAATAAGCCTAGGGAGGACGAAAATGACCTAAATGCTAATCCAATGACACAACTCAACTTATTGGATGCACAAGATTGGTTAAAAACCCTAATTGGACAACAATAAGCCTAGGGAGGACGAAAATGACCTAATTGATCATCCAATGACACAAACACACCTATTGGATGCACAAGATTGGTTAAAAACCCTAATTGGACAAGAATATGCCTAGGGAGAAAGAAAATGACCTAATTGATCATCCAATGACACAAACACACCTATTGGATGCACAAGATTGGTTAAAAACCCTAATTGGACAAGAATATGCCTAGGGAGGACGAAAATGACCTAATTGATCATCCAATGACACAAACACACCTATTGGATGCACAAGATTGGTTAAAAACCCTAATTGGACAAGAATATGCCTAGGGAGGACGAAAATGACCTAATTGATCATCCAATGACACAAATGAACTTATTGGATGCACAAGATTAGTTAAAAACCCTAATTGGACAAGAATAAGGCTAGGGAGGACGAAAATAACCTAATTGACCATCCAATGACACAAACACACCTATTGGATGCACAAGATTGGTCTAAAACTCTAATTGGACAAGAATATGCCTAGGGAGGACGAAAATGACCTAAATGTTAATCCAATGACACAAATGAACTTATTGGATGCACAAGATTGGTTAAAAACCCTAATTGGACAAGAATAAGCCTAGGGAGGACGAAAATGACCTAAATGTTAATCCAATGACACAACTCAACTTATTGGATGCACAAGATTGGTTAAAAACCCTAATTGGACAAGAATAAGCCTAGGGAGGACGAAAATGACCTAATTGATCATCCAATCACACAAACACACCTATTGGATTCACAAGATTGGTTAAAAACCGTAATTGGACAAGACTAAGCCTAGGGAGGACGAAAATGACCTAATTGATCATCCAATGACACAAACACACCTATTGGATGCACAAGATTGGTTAAAAACCCTAATTGGACAAGAATATGCCTAGGGAGGACGAAAATGACCTAATTGATCATCCAATGACACAAACACACCTATTGGATGCACAAGATTGGTTAAAAACCCTAATTGGACAAGAATAAGCCTAGGGAGGAAGAAAATAACCTAATTGATCATCCAATGACACAAACACACCTATTGGATGCACAAGATTGGTTAAAAACCCTAATTGGACAAGAATATGCCTAGGGAGGACGAAAATGACCTAAATGTTAATCCAATGACATAAATGAACTTATTGGATGCACAAGATTGGTTAAAAACCCTAATTGGACAAGAATAAGCCTAGGGAGGACAAAAATGACCTAAATGTTAATCCAATGTCACAACTCAACTTATTGGATGCACAAGATTGGTTAAAAACCCTAATTGGACAAGAATAAACCTAGGGAGGACGAAAATGACCTAATAGATCATCCAATGACACAAACACACCTATTGGATGCACAAGATTGGTTAAAAACCATAATTGGACAAGAATATGCCTAGGGAGGACGAAAATGACCTAAATATTAATTCAATTACACAAACAAACTTATCGAATGCACAAGATTGGTTAAAAACCCTAATTGGACAAGAATAATCCTAGGGAGGACGAAAATGACCTAATTGATCATCCAGTGACACAAGTGAACTTATTGGATGCACAAGATTAGTTAAAAACCCTAATTGGACAAGAATAAGCCTAGGGAGGACGAAAATAACCGAATTGATCATCCAATGGCACAAACACACCTATTGGATGCACAAGATTGGTTAAAAACCCTAATTGGACTAGAATATGCCTAGGGAGGACGAAAATGACCTAAATGTTAATCCAATGACACAACTCAACTTATTGGATGCACAAGATTGGTTAAAAACCCTAATTGGACAAGAATAAGCCTAGGGAGGACGAAAATGACCTAATTGATCATCTAATGACTCAAACACACCTATTAGATGCACAAGATTGGTTAAAAACCCTAATTGGACAAGAATAAGCCTAAGGAGGACGAAAATGACCTAATTGATCATCCAATGACACAAACACACCTATTGGATGCACAAGATTGGTTAAAAACCCTAATTGGACAAGAATAAGCGTAGGGAGAACGAAAATGACCTAAATTTTAATCCAATGACACAACTCAACTTATTGGATGCAAAAGATTGGTTAAAAACCCTAATTGGACAAGAATAAGCCTTGGGACGACGAAAATGACCTAATTGATCATCCAATGACACAAACACACCTATTGGATGCACAAGATTGGTTAAAAACCCTAATTGGACAAGAATATGCCTAGGGAGGACGAAAATGACCTAATTGATCATCCAATGACACAAACACACCTATTGGATGCACACGATTCGTTAAAAACCCTAATTGGACAAGAATATGCATAGGGAGGACGAAAATGACCTAATTGATCATCCAATGACACAAACACACCTATTGGATGCACAAGATTCGTTAAAAACCCTAATTGGACAAGAATATGCCTAGGGAGGACGAAAATGACCTAATTGATCATCCAATGACACAAACACACCTATTGGATGCACAAGATTGGTTAAAAACCCTAATTGGACAAGAATATGCCTAGGGAGGACGAAAATGACCTAATTGATCATCCAATGACAGAAACTTACCTATTGGATGCACAAGATCGGTTAAAAACCCTAATTGGACAAGAATAAGCCTAGGGAGGATGAAAATGACCTAATTGATCATCCAATGACACAAACACACCTATTGGATGCACAAGATTGGTTAAAAACCCTAATTGGACAAGAATATGCCTAGGGAGGACGAAAATGACCTAATTGATCATCCAATGACACAAACACACCTATTGGATGCACAAGTATGGTTAAAAACCCTAATTGGACAAGAATATGCCTAGGGAGGACGAAAATGACCTAATTGATCATCCAATGACACAAACACACCTATTGGATGCACAAGATTGGTTAAAAACCCTAATTGGACAAGAATATGCCTAGGGAGGACGAAAATGACCTAATTGATCATCCAATGACACAAACACACCTATTGGACGCACAAGATTGGTTAAAAACCCTAATTGGACAAGAATATGCCTAGGGAGGACGAAAATGACCTAAATATTAATTCAACAAAAATGAACTTATTGTATGCACAAGATGGGTTAAAAACCCTGATTGGTCGAGAATAAGCCTAGGGAGGTTGAAAATGACCTAAATGTTAATCCAATGACACAACTCAACTTATTGGATGCACAAGATTGGTTAAAAACCCTAATTGGACAAGAATAAGCCTAGGGACGACGAAAATGACCTAATTGATCATCCAATGACACAAACATACCTATTGGATGCACAAGATTGGTTAAAAACCCCAATTAAACAAGAATATGCCTAGGGAGGACGAAAATGACCTAATTGATCATCCAATGACACAAACACACCTATTGGATGCACAAGATTGGTTAAAAACCCTAATTGGACAAGAATAAGCCTAGGGAGGACGAAAATGACCTAATTGATCATCCAATGACACAAACACACCTATTGGATGCACAAGATTGGTTAAAAACCCTAATTGGACAAGAATATGCATAGGGAGGACGAAAATGACCTAAATATTAATTTAATGACACAAACAAAGTTATTGGATGCACAAGATTGGTTAAAAACTTTAATTGGACAAGAATAAGCCTAGGGAGGACGTAAATAACCTATTTGATCATCCATTGACACAAACACACCTATTGGATGCATAAGATTTGTTAAAAATCCTAATTGGACAAGAATATGTCTGGGGAGGACGAAAATGACCTAAATATTAATTCAAAGACACAAATAAACTTATTGGATCCACAAGATTGGTTAAAAACCCTAATAGGACAAGAATATGCCTAGGGAGGATGAAAATGACCTAATTGATCATCCAATGACACAAACACACCTATTGGATGCACAAGATTGGTTAAAAACCCTAATTGGACAAGAATATGCCTTGGGAGGACGAAAATGACCTAATTGATCATCCAATGACACAAACACACCTATTGGATGCACAAGATTGGTTAAAAACCCTAATTGGACAAGAATATGCCTAGGGAGGACGAAAATGACCTAATTGATCATCCAATGACACAAACACACCTATTGGATGCACAAGATTGGTTAAACACCCTAATTGGACAAGAATATGCCTAGGGAGGACGAAAATGACGTAATTGATCATCCAATGACACAAATGAACTTATTGGATGCACAAGATTTGTTAAAAAACTTAATTGGACAAGAATAAGCCTAGGGAGGACGAAAATGACCTAATTGATCATCCAATGACACAAACACACCTATTGGATGCACAAGATTGGTTAAAAACCCTAATTGGACAAGAATATGCCTAGGGAGGACGAAAATGACCTAATTGATCATCCAATGACACAAACACACCTATTGGAAGCACGAGATTGGTTAAAAAACTAATCGGACAAGAATAAGCCTAGGGAGGACGAAAATGACCTAATTGATCATCCAATGACACAAACACACCTATTGGATGCACAAGATTGGTTAAAAACCCTAATTGGACAAGAATATGCCTAGGGAGGACGAAAATGACCTAATTGATCATCCAATGACACAAACACACCTATTGGATGCACAAGATCGGTTAAAAACACTAATTGGACAAGAATAAGCCTAGGGAGGACGAAAGTGACCTAATTGATCATCCAATGACACAAACACACCTATTGGATGCACAAGATGGGTTAAAAACTCTAATTGGACAAGAATATGCCTAGGGAGGACGAAAATCACCTAAATGTTAATCCAATGACACAAATGAACTTATTAGATGTACAATATTGGTTAAAAACCCTAATTGGACAAGAATAAGTCTAGGGAGGACGAAAATGACCTAATTGATCATCCAATGACACAAACACACCTATTGGATGCACAAGATTGGTTAAAAACCCTAATTGGACAAGAATATGCCTAGGGAGGACGAAAATGACCTAATTGATCATCCAATGACACAAACACACCAATTGGATGCACAAGATTGGTTAAAAACCCTAATTGGACAAGAATAAGCGCAGGGAGAACGAAAATGACCTAAATGTTTATCCAATGACACAACTCAACTTATTGGATACACAAGAATGGTTAAAAACCCTAATTGGACAAGCATAAGCCTAGGGAGGACGTAAATGACCTAATTGATCATCCAATGACACAAACACACCTATTAGATGCACAAGATTGGTTAAAAACCCTAATTGGACAAGAATAAGCCTAGGGAGGACGAAAATGACCTAATTGATCATCCAATGACACAAACACACCTATTGGATGCACAAGATTGGTTAAAAACCCTAATTGGACAAGAATATGCCTAGGGAGGACGAAAATGACCTAATTGATCATCCAATGACACAAACACATCTATTGGAAGCACAAGATTGGTTAAAAACCCTAATTGGACAAGAATATGCAAAGGGAGGACGACAATGACCTAATTGATCATCCAATGACACAAACACAACTATTGGATCCACAAGATTGGTTAAAAACTCTAATTGGACAAGAATATACCTAGGCAGGACGAAAATGACTTAATTGATCATCCAATGACACAAACACATCTATTGGATGCACAAGATCGGTTAAAAACCCTAATTGGACAAGAATAAGCCTAGGGAGGACGAAAATGACCTAATTGATCATCCAATGACACAAACACACCTATTGGATGCACAAGATTGGTTAAAAACCCTAATTGGACAAGAATATGCCTAGGGAGGACGAAAATGACCTAATTGATCATCCAATGACACAAATGAACTTATTTGATGCACAAGATTGGTCAAAAACCCTAATTGGACAAGAATAAGCCTATGGAGGACGAAAATGACCTAATTGATCATCCAATGACACAAACACACCTATTGGATGCACAAGATTGGTTAAAAACCCTAATTGGACAAGAATATGCCTAGGGAGGACGAAAATGACCTAATTGATCATCCAATGACACAAACACACCTATTGGATGCACAAGATTGGTTAAAAACCCTAATTGGACAAGAATAAGCCTAGGGAGGACGAAAATGACCTAAATGTTAATCCAATGACACAACTCAATTTATTGGATGCACAAGATTGGTTAAAAACCCTAATTGGACAAGAATAAGCCTAGGAAGGACGAAAATGACCTAATTGATCATCCAATGACACAAACACACCTATTGGATGCACAAGATTGGTTAAAAACCCTAATTGGACAAGAATATGCCTAGGGAGGACGAAAATGACCTAATTGATCATCCAATGACACAAACACACCTATTGGATGCACAAGATTGGTTAAAAACCCTAATTGGACAAGAATAAGCCTAGGGAGGACGAAAATGACGTAATTGATCATCCAATGACACAAACACACCTATTGGATTCACAAGATTCGTTAAAAACCCTAATTGGACAAGAATATGCCTAGGGAGGACGAAAATGACCTAATTGATCATCCAATGACACAAACACACCTATTGGATGCACAAGATTGGTTAAAAACCCTAATTGGACAAGAATATGCCTAGGGAGGACGAAAATGACCTAATTGATCATCCAATGAAACAAACACACCTACTGGATGCACAAGATTCGTTAAAAACCCTAATTGGACAAGAATATGCCTAGGGAGGACGAAAATGACCTAATTGATCATCCAATGACACAAACACACCTATTGGATGCACAAGATTGGTTAAAAACCCTAATTGGACAAGAATATGCCTAGGGAGGACGAAAATGACCTAATTGATCATCCAATGACACAAATGAACTTATTGGATGTACAAGATTAGTTAAAAACCCAAATTGGACAAGAATAAGCCTAGGGAGGACGAAAATGACCTAATTGATCATCCAATGACACAAACACACCTATTGGATGCACAAGATTGGTCTAAAACTCTAATTGGACAAGAATATGCCTAGGGAGGACGAAAATGACCTAAATGGTAATCCAATGACACAAATGAACTTATTAAATGCACAAGATTGGTTAAAAACCCTATTTGGACAAGAATAAGCCTATTGAGGACGAAAATGACCTAAATGTTAATCCAATGACACAACTCAACTTATTGGATTCACAAGATTGGTTAAAAACCCTAATTGGACAAGAATAAGCCTATGGAGGACGAAAATGACCTAATTGATCATCCAATGACACAAACACACCTATTGGATGCACAAGATTGGTTAAAAACCCTAATTGGACAAGAATAAGCCTAGGGAGGACGAAAATGACCTAACTGTTAATCCAATGACACAACTCAACTTATTGGATGCACAAGATTGGTTAAAAACCCTAATTGGACAAGAATAAGCCTAGGGAGGACGAAAATGACCTAATTGATCATCCAATGACACAAACACACCAATTGGATGCACAAGATTCGTTAAAAACCCTAATTGGACAAGAATATGCCTAGGGAGGACGAAAATGACCTAATTGATCATCCAATGACACAAACACACCTATTGGATGCACAAGATTGGTTAAAAACCCTAATTGGACAAGAATATGCCGAGGGAGGACGAAAATAACCTAATTGATCATCCAATGACACAAACACACCTATTGGGTGCACAAGATTGGTTAAAAACCCTAATTGCACAAGAATATGCCTGAGGAGGACGAAAATGACCTAAATGTTAATCCAATGACACAAATGAACTTATTGGATGCACAAGATTGGTTAAAAACCCTAATTGGACAAGAATAAGCCTAGGGAGGACGAAAATGACCTAAATGTTAATCCAATGACACAACTCAACTTATTGGATGCACAAGATTGGTTAAAAACCCTAATTGGACAAGAATAAGCCTAGGGAGGACGAAAATGAATTAATTGATCATCCAATGACACAAACACACCTATTGGATGCACAAGATTCGTTAAAAACCCTAATTGGACAAGAATATGCCTAGGGAGGACGAAAATGACCTAATTGATCATCCAATGACAAAACACACCTATTGGATGCACAAGATTCGTTAAAAACCCTAATTGGACAAGAATATGCCTAGGGAGGACGAAAATGACCTAATTGATCATCCAATGACACAAACACACCTATTGGATGCACAAGATTGGTTAAAAACCCTAATTGGACAAGAATAAGCCTAGGGAGGACGAAAATGACCTAATTGATCATCCAATGACACAAACACACCTATTGGATGCACAAGATTGGTTAAAAACCCTAATTGGACAAGAATATGCCTAGGGAGGACGAAAATGACCTAAATATTAATTCAATGACACAAACAAAGTTATTGGATGCACACGATTGGTTAAAAACCCTAATTGGACAAGAATAAGCCTAGGGAGGACGAAAATGACCTAATTGATCATCCAATGACACAAACAAACTTATTGGATGCACAAGATTGGTTAAAAACCCTAATTGGACAAGAATAAGCCTAGGGAGGACGAAAATGATCTAATTGATCATCCAATGACACAAACACACCTATTGGATGCACAAGATTGGTTAAAAACCGTAATTGGACAAGAATATGCCTAGGGAGGACGAAAATGACCTAAATATTAATTCAATGACACAAACAAAGTTATTGGATGCACAAGATTGGTTAAAAACCCTAATTGGACAAGAATAAGCCTAGGGAGGACGAAAATGACCTAATTGATCATCCAATGACACAAACACACCTAATCGATGCACAAGATTGGTTAAAAACCGTAATTGGACAAGAATATGCCTATGGAGGACGAAAATGACCTAAATATTAATTCAATGACACAAACAAACTTATTGGATGCACAAGATTGGTTAAAAACCCTAATCGGACAAAATAAGCCTAGGGAGGACGAAAATGACCTAAATGTTAATCCAATGACACAACAAAACTTATTGGATGCACAAGATTGGTCAAAATCCCTAATTGGGCAAGAATAAGCCTAGGGAGGACGAAAATGACCTAATTGATCATCCAATGACACAAACACACCTATTGGATGCACAAGATTGGTTAAAAACCCTAATTGGACAAGAATAAGCCTAGGGAGGACGAAAATGACCAAATTGATCATCTATTGCCACAAACACACCTATTGGATGCACAAGATTGGTTAAAAACCCAAATTGGACAAGAATATGCCTGGGGAGGACGAAAATGACCTAATTGATCATCCAATGACACAAACACACCTATTGGATGCACAAGATTGGTTAAAAACCCTAATTGGACAAGAATATGCCTAGGGAGGACGAAAATGACCTAAATATTAATTCAATGACATAAACAAACTTGTTGGATGCACAAGATTGGTTAAAAACCCTAATTGGACAAGAATATGCCTAGGGAGGACGAAAATGACCTAATTGATCATCCAATGACACAAACACACCTATTGGATGCACAAGATTGGTTAAAAACCCTAATTGGACAAGAATAAGCCTAGGGAGGACGAAAATGACCTAATTGAGCATCCATTGCCACAAACACACCTATTGGATGCACAAGATTGGTTAAAAACCCTAATTGGACAAGAATATGCCTAGGGAGGACGAAAATGACCTAATTGATCATCCAATGACATAAACACACCTATTGGATGCACAAGATTGGTTAAAAACCCGAATTGGACAAGTATATGCCTAGGGAGGACGAAAATGACCTAATTGATCATCCAATGACACAAACACACCTATTGGATGCACAAGATTGGTTAAAAACCCTAATTGGACAAGAATAAGCCTAGGGAGGACGAAAATGACCTAATTGATCATCCAATGACACAAACACGCTTATTGGATGCACAAGATTGGTTAAAAACCCTAACTGGACAAGAATATGCCTAGGGAGGACGAAAATGACCTAATTGATCATCCAATGACACAAACACACCTATTGGATGCACAAGATTGGTTAAAAACCCTAATTGGACAAGAATAAGCCTAGGGAGGACGAAAATGACCTAATTGATCATCCAATGACACAATCACACATATTGGATTCACAAGATTCGTTAAAAACCCTAATTGGACAAGAATATGCCTAGGGAGGACGAAAATGACCTAATTGATCATCCAATGACACAAACACACCTATTGGATGCACAAGATTGGTTAAAAACCCTAATTGGACAAGAATATGCCTAGGGAGGACGAAAATGACCTAATCGATCATCCAATGACACAAACACACCTATTGGATGCACAAGATTGGATAAAAACCCTAATTGGACAAGAATAAGCCTAGGGAGAACGAAAATGACCTAATTGATCATCCAATGACACAAACACACCAATTGGATGCACAAGATTCGTTAAAAACCCTAATTGGACAAGAATATGCCTAGGGAGGACGAAAATGACCTAATTGATCATCCAATGACACAAACACACCTATTGGATGCACAAGATTGGTTAAAAACCCTAATTGGACAAGAATATGGCTAAAGAGGACGAAAATGACCTAATTGATCATCCAATGACACAAACACACCAATGGGATGCACAAGATTGGTTAAAAATCCTAATTGGATAAGAATATGCATAGGGAGGACGAAAATGACCTAATTGATCTTCCAATGACACAAACACACCTATTGGATGCACAAGATTGGTTAAAAACCCTAATTGGACAAGAATATGCCTAGGGATGACGAAAATGACCTAAATATTAATTCAATGACACAAACAAACTTATCAGATGCACAAGATTGGTTAAAAACCCTAATTGGACAAGAATAAGCCTAGGGAGGACGAAAATGACCTAATTGATCATCCAATGACACAAACACACCAATTGGATGCACAAGATTGGTTAAAAACCCTAATTGGACAAGAACATGCCTAGGGAGGACATAAATGACCTAATTGATCATCCAATGACACAAACACACCTATTGGATGCACAAGATTGGTCTAAAACTCTAATTGGACAAGAATATGCCTAGGGAAGACGAAAATGACCTAAATGTTAATCCAATGACACAACTCAACTTATTGGAAGCACAAGATTGGTTAAAAACCCTAATTGGACAAGAATAAGCCTAGGGAGGACGAAAATGACCTAAATGTTAATCCAATGACACAACTCAACTTATTGGACGCACAAGATTGGTTAAAAACCATAATTGGACAAGAATAAGCCTAGGGAGGACGAAAATGACCTAATTGATCATCCAATGACACAAACACACCTATTGGATGCACAAGATTGGTCTAAAACTCTAATTGGACAAGAATATGCCTAGGGAAGACGAAAATGACCTAAATGTTAATCCAATGACACAACTCAACTTATTGGATGCACAAGATTGGTTAAAAACCCTAATTGGGCAAGAATAAGCCTAGGGAGGACGAAAATGACCTAATTGATCATCCAATGATACAAACACACCTATTGGATGCACAAGATTGGTTAAAAACCCTAACTGGACAAGAATATGCCTAGGGAGGACGAAAATGAACTAATTGATCATCCAATGACAGAAACACACCTATTGGATGCACAAGATTGGTTAAAAACCCTAATTGGACAAGAATATGCCTAGGGAGGACGAAAATGACCTAATTGATCATCCAATGACACAAACACACCTATTGGATGCACAAGATTGGTTAAAAACCCTAATTGGACAAGAATATGCCTAGGGAGGACGAATATGACCTAAATGTTAATCCAATAACACAAATGAATTTATTGGATGCACAAGATTGGTTAAAAACCCTAATTGGACAAGAATAAGCCTAGGGAGGACGAAAATGACCTAATTGATCATCCAATGACACAAACACACCTATTGGATGCACAAGATTGGTTAAAAACCCTAATTGGACAAGAATAAGCTTTGGGAGGACGAAAATGACCTAATTGATCATCCAATGACACAAACACACCTATTGGATGCACAAGATTGGTTAAAAACCCTAATTGGACAAGAATAAGCCTAGGGAGGACGAAAATGACCTAATTGATTATCCATTGCCAAAAACACACCTATTGGATGCACAAGATTGGTTAAAAACCCTAATTGGACAAGAATATGCCTAGGGAGGACGAAAATGACCTAATTGATCATCCAATGACACAAACACACCTATTGGATGCACAAGATTGGTTAAAAACCCTAATTGGACAAGAATAAGCCTAGGGAGGACGAAAATGACCTAATTGATCATCCAATGACGCAAACACACCTATTGGAAGCACAAGATTGGTTAAAAACCCTAATTGGACAAGAATATGCCTAGGGAGGACGAAAATGACCTAAATGTTAATCCAATGACACAAATGAACTTATTGGATGCACAAGATTGGTTAAAAACCCTAATTGGGCAAGAATAAGCCTAGGGAGGACGAAAATGACCTAATTGATCATCCAATGACAAAAACACACCTATTGGATGCACTAGATTGGTTAAAAACCCTAATTGGACAAGAATAAGCCTAGGGAGGACGAAAATGACCTAATTGATCAGCCATTGCCACAAACACACCTATTGGATGCACAAGATTGGTTAAAAACCCTAATTGGACAAGAATATGCCTAGGGAGGACGAAAATGACCTAATTGATCATCCAATGACACAAACACACCTATTGGATGCACAAGATTGGTTAAAAACCCTAATTGGACAAGAATAAGCCTAGGGAGGACGAAAATGACCTAATTGATCATCCAATGACACAAACACACCTATTGGATGCACAAGATTGGTTAAAAACCCTAATTGGACAAGAATATGCCAAGGGAGGACGAAAATGACCTAAATATTAATTCAATGACATAAAGAAACTTTTTGGATGCACAAGATTGGTTAAAAACCCTAATTGGACCAGAATAAGCCTAGGGAGGACGAAAATGACCTAATTGATCATCCAATGACATAAACAAAGTTATTGGATGCACAAGATTGGTTAAAAACCCTAATTGGACAAGAATAAGCCTAGGGAGGAAGAAAATGACCTAATTGATCATCCAATGACACAAACACACCTATTGGATGCACAAGATTGGTTAAAAACCCTAATTGGACAAGAATAAGCCTAGGGAGGACGAAAATGACCTAATTGATCATCCAATGACACAAACACACCTATTGGATGCACAAGATTGGTTAAAAACCCTAATTGGACAAGAATATGCCTAGGGAGGATGAAAATGACCTAATTGATCATCCAATGAACCAAACACACCTATTGGATGCACAAGATTGGTTAAAAACCCGAATTTGGACAAGAATATGCCTAGGGAGGACGAAAATGACCTAATTGATCATCCAATGACACAAACACACCTATTGGATGCACAAGATTGGTTAAAAACCCTAATTGGACAAGAATAAGCCTAGGGAGGACGAAAATGACCTAATTGATCATCCAATGACACAAACACACCTATTGGATGCACAAAATTGTTTAAAAACCCTATTTGGACAAGAATAAGCCTAGGGTGGACGAAAATGACCTAATTGATCATCCAATAACACAAACACACCTATTGGATGCACAAGATTGGTTAAAAACCCTAATTGGACAAGAATGAGCCTAGGGAGGATCAAAGTGACCTAATTGATCATCCAATGACACAAACACACCTATTGGATGCACAAGATTGGTTAAAAACCCTAATTGGACAAGAATATGCCTAGGGAGGACGAAAATGACCTAATTGATCATCCAATGACACAAACACACCTATTGGATGCACAAGATTGGTTAAAAACCCTAATTGGACAAGAATAAGCCTAGGGAGGACGAAAATGACCTAATTGATCATCCAATGACACAAACACACCTATTGGATGCACAAGATTGGTTAAAAACCCTAATTGGACAAGAATAAGCCTAGGGAGGACGAAAATAACCTAATTGATCATCCAATGACACAAACACACCTATTGGATGCCAAAGATTGGTTAAAAACCCTAATTGGACAAGAATATGCCTAGGGAGGACGAAAATGACCTAAATGTTAATCCAATGACACAAATGAACTTATTGGATGCACAAGATTGGTTAAAAACCCTAATTGGACAAGAATATGCATAGGGAGGACGAAAATGACCTAATTGGTCATCCAATGACACAAACACACCTATTGGATGCACCAGATTGGTTAAAAACCCTAATTGGACAAGAATAAGCCTAGGGAGGACGCAAATAACCTAATTGATCATCCAATGACACAGACACACCTATTGGATGCACACGATTGGTTAAAAACCCTAATTGGACAAGAATATGCCTAGGGAGGACGAAAATGACCTAAATGTTAATCCAATGACACAAATGAACTTATTGGATGCACAAGATTTGTTAAAAACCCTAATTGGACAAGAATAAGCCTAGGGAGGACGAAAATGACCTAAATGTTAATCCAATGTCACAGCTCAACTTATTGGATGCACAAGATTGGTTAAAAACCCTAATTGGACAAGAATAAGCCTAGGGAGGACGAAAATGACCTAATTGATCATCCAACGACACAAACACACCTATTGGATGCACAAGATTGGTAAAAACCCTAATTGGACAAGAATAAGCCTAGGGAGGACGAAAATGACCTAATTGATCATCCAATGACCCAAACACACCTATTGGATGCACACGATTGGTTAAAAATCCTAATTTAACAAGAATAAGCCTAGGGAGGACGAAAATGATCTAATTGATCATCCAATGACACAAACACACCTATTAGATGCACAAGATTGTTTAAAAACCCTAATTGGACAATAATATGCCTTGGGAGGACGAAAATGACCTAAATATTAATTCAATGACACAAACAAAGTTATTGGATGCAAAAGATTAGTTAAAAACCTTAATTGGACAAGAATAAGCCTAGGGAGGACGTAAATGACCTAATTGATCATCCAATGACACAAACACGCCTATTGGATGCACAAGATTGGTTAAAAACCCTAATTGGACAAGAATATGCCTAGGGAGGACGAAAATGACCTAAATATTAATTCAATGACACAAACAAACTTAT